>VZTZ01043066.1:944143-1092997 GCA_013400955.1 Drymodes brunneopygia | reverse complement strand
AAGAAACCCTGAAGGCTTATTAGTGGTGTTGGGCCAACTGTTCGGCTGGGTAAACGGAGGCATGCCTAGACATGTTCTGTGTTCATGTCAGCCAGTGCCTGTCTGTGCAGTTCTCTGTCTGTGCAAACGCGTGTGCAAGGCTGTGCCTGGTTCGGGGAGCTGCCAGCAGTGCAGGTCCCTGTGTCCATGTAGCTGTGTCCGTGAGAGAGAAGAGAAAATGGATGTGTGTGTTGTACTGCCCTTTATATGCCCAAACACACTCGAGGAGTCATAAGTAACGCTGCCAGGTCCAGCTTTATTAGCATGAGTGTGGAGTAGTGTCCACACCTCTCCAGAGAATGAGGCCTGGCAGGCAGGGGGATGGTGTTAGCTGAGTGAGAGCTGATAAATCTCTGCTCTGCATTGAGTTGTCATCCGCTGTCCCCTGCCGTGGCACAGCAGTGCCCATCTGCAAACACTGCCAGCAGAACAGGGCTGCACTCAGGCATGGGTGCTGGCAGGATGGTACCTCCTGGAAGTTGGACAGGAGCTTTGGGGTTCCCCTTTCATCCTTCACCACCCAAAGCTTACTTATGCCTTATTTATTCTGAGTCCAACTGTTTGGATTCATGCAGTGCAGGGAAATTAGGAAAAGAGAATGAAATTAGAAATAGAAATCAGAAAAAAAAGCCCATAGATGAGAATAAAACAGATATTTTTGAAAATTACCCCCATTAACTTTCTCTGGACATAGAAGTCTCTCTTCAGCCTAGCATTTTGCAGGAAAGCAGTGCCATGAAGAAGCCAGATAGCATGAAACAACTGTTGCACATATTTAGCATAGCACTGGGGCCAAAACCCCTTTACCTTTGCAAGGAATGGGCAGTAGGCAATCAACAGAAACTGGAAGCTGCCTCAAATTCCTGAGGGGTGTGGGCATCTAGGGTGGTAATTTGCTTGTAGTGGCCCAAGGTGAGCTGCAGGGATAGTCTTTTCCTCTTGAGTACTTGAATACCTCCTGTCATCCAGCTCTGTGTGTTACCATTGACACCTAACAACTGTCAGTGCCAAGTGATTTATATATTTATCAGGCCATTTATTTATTTATCAAACCAGTGCACAGGAGGCACCGTGCTTTCATCTGCCACATGTGGTCACCTCTTCCTTCGCCCACTTCTCCAGCCTTGTGTAGTGCCCCCAGGAAAGGTGACCATCATCTTGGGGAGGCTGTGGTTTCTTCCCTAATGAAAGCCTTTTTTCCAGGGAGAAAAATAATGGAAAATATGAGCAACCCACCCTGTCTTTGTGCCGGAAATGTGCTGAAAGTCAGCCAGTGTATTAAGCAAAATAAATACCTCCAAAACATTTGGAAGTTCACAATCTTTCACAGGCATGAGGGGACCATTCTTATGGTTTCTAAAGCCCCAAAGGGCAATGCTAAATCCTGTACCCAAGGCTTCCTGACCCTGAGGAGGCTTGAGGTCCAGTATGGGGAAAAAGTAGGGGCAGGAATTACAGGAAAGAAGATATTCCCTGCTTTTTCACTAGATTGCAGGAAAGCAGAAAGCCCACCGAGTTGGGTTGAGTGGTAGATTTTTTTTCATTGGAGTGCTCACTATTAGTTCCTCTCCCCAGACAATCCCACCATCCCATATCTTAAACCCTTGCCTTTGTGTCTAGAAGAGTCATTCTTGGAGTCATTTACAACTACCTTCAGTATTTCTCTCTCTCTCCAACCCTGAAGAGGCTGACACCCCACAACAGACAGTTGTAAAGATGAGCCAGACCGACCCCAAGTCCTGATAAAAATGATGAATCCCATCCACTGCATCCATATTGATGGCACACAGGTTACATGTGGAGATGGGCAGCGAGGAGGGGGAGGCAGATATTCGCTGAAGACTGTGGGTGGGTGGTGCTGTTACCAAACCCACCTGGCAGAGTTTTGATTTAATCCAGCCCTGAGTCAATAGTGATTGATATTTCACTTGCTTTCCATATCGTAACTGGACTTCCTTACTCCTCAGGCATGGAATGAATCTTAATACATTGTAATTACTGTACTCCTGGTGGTGAACCGGTATGAAAAGCTATCACAGAAAGCATTAATAAAATGTACATTATGAAAAAGAACTCGGCATTGTCTGAAATTAATAATGCACCAGATTTTTCAAATCCACGCCTGCTCATTACAGGCCTGCCCTTGAGTTTTCTATTAAAATGACTTATTCAAACTACTTGTATAGCTGTGTTCAGCGTGAAGTTATCTGCTGTAGGTTTGCATCCCAGTTAGATGTACCGCATGAGGACTTATTAATCTGTTATATCTTTCAGGCATTGATTTTGGTGACATTTATATAACGCTGGTATGACTAAAATGAACTGATTGATTCATGCATATGGATTAGTTTGCCTAAGACTTTGAGGCTAGGTGGCTTTATCATGCACTGTAACTGCAGAATTCATCAGTGTATTATTTACGAGAGACTGAACTGGCTGCATCTCAATAACTGAAGAGATCTTCACTGTTTTATTTATGTATAAATGTTTACTTAATCAGCCGCCAATTTTGTTTAGCAGAATTTGTTCACAAACGGAAATTGTAAACGATAACGTGGTTTCTATTTTAAAATTTATAGGCTTTCATCTATAGCGAAATCCGAGATTTCCAAAGTGTCTTTGTCTACTGGCAATCAACAAGCTCTCTTGTATATGCTTTCTGGTAATTGCAATTAGCTGCTGCAATATTTCACATAAAAAACAATGCAACCCTAATACGGGAGATCTGAGTGGTAGTGTGTCAAAGTCAACATAAATACCCCAATGCTTACAAACGTTGCTACAGGTTTAACAAAACCACAAGGAGCCAGCATCCAGTGCAAAGGCAGGAGCTCGTGGACACGTGTGGTGAGTTCTGCTGCCTTATTTTACAAGAAATTCACAGTTCCAGGTAAACTGTGTCTGAATCACATGGGCCATATCCCCTGCAACAGTTTGAGGAAAGCCTGGTCGAAGGGGGCAAGGAAAACATCTGCTCACTGTGCATTGCAGCTGGGAAAGTGGCTGGGCTACAATGAGGGTTTAAGGGAATGACGTTCCATGGAGGCTTAATCCCAGGTTCCCAACTAATGGCACGTGTTTGCTTTGGACCACACTACTTCTCCCAGGGACCAGGGAATAAGGAGACTAAAATGATTTATTAAATGACAGCAGAGCCTTTCCTGTTAGGAGCCATTTAGAAACATTTTTAGTGCAGAGGCACAGATGAAGTGACATGTTAGAGACCTATAAAATAATAAGTAGTGTCCAGAGAAGGTGAATTGAGTGCTGCAGGTCACCACAGGTAATACAGCAAGTGGCACTATGTGGGGCAATGAAGAGGTGAAGTCTTAAATGTAGTTATTAGTAATGTTTCATTACCCATCAAGGGATTAACCCATAGACTCCCTGACCCAATACACCAGTTAGGGTGATGTACGATGAGTTTTAGTAAGGTATTATGCTGTTTTACAGTTTAAAGAAAGAAAGGGGAAGAAAAAAAAAGTTTAAAAAAAAGAAAAGCCTGTCACCTGCAGTCTCTTGTTTCAGGGTCAGAAGGAATTGCTGGCTCCCTGAGGAACTGAGGAAACACCCCTGCTGAGTCTTCAGCCATACTTCACACTTGTGATTTTTTTTCAACCATATTTTATTAACATAAAATATTACTACAGTATTAGGTAGGCCTGGAAAATTACTTGCAGCTGTTAAGTGTGAAAAGGGGAGTAAACTTTGCATGTCAGCACCCTGGGCTGTCCCTTCAAGAGCATGGGCTCACAAGAGAGGGATGCTGAGGGGCACCTGTGCCTCACAACCATTGAAACCATCGCTGCAGAACTGGTAAGTGTCAGCAAATAGTCCCTCTCCATGTTTCTTTTTGGCTCCCTCAGGTACAAGAAGGCTGCAATGACATCACTCCTAATCTTTCCTTTTTACAGGCCAAACCAACCAAATTCTCTCAATCTACAGGTTTGTTCATTATTCTTTTAGGGCAATTAGGAGAAGCACCTGACAAAGGCTGGGGTGGGGAGGAGTAAACACAACATTGGTGTGTTGTATGAAGGCTAAGAGCTGGTTTAATCAGCTCTGTGCCCACCTGGAGGTAACTTTGGTCCCTAAATGGAGAAGTAACAGCAACAAGTGTGGATGTTGCTTAGAGGCCCCTTGACAAGGGGGTGTGCTGAGCTGGGTTTCCTTCATGCAGGCTAAAAGATGAAGATGATACTGTTTGCAGCAAATTTATAATTCCTGGCTGAACTGGAGATTAAACTTTAGGAAGATGTTTCAAGAGTGACTGGAGCTCTGAAGAATGATGACTGTTGCACCCCTTGGTAAGACACCCCACATGCTAACTGTTTCTGTTGATGTGCAAGTACGGCAGTTTGACTCGTCTCTCAGCAATTAAATTTTATTTCCTGTCTTACGCCCTGTTTATCCATGCTAATAGCTCTCCTAGATCTTCTTGGATAACACCTGCTGTGTAGGAAGGCATAAAATTGTAGGAAAAGCTGAATATTTGTCACCGTAACGTCATCAAAATGGTCTCGACTAAAAGGTGTTGCTGCAGGAGTCTGATTTTTTTCCTCAATCTTCCTTCCATGCATATGAGCTTTTAGTTAGTCATGTTTCAAAATAAAATTAAGACATGCCTTTTTTTTTTTTTTTCATCTGTAAAGCTAAAAATGAAGCTGTTATGTGCATGCTTCCTTCTGCTTGGATGCACTTGCCAGCATCTGCTGCTGTGGGAAGCTGAAGTCACTGATGGCGAGGCTAAATTCTCCAGAGTGTGCGTTGAGGGGGCATAAACCAACATCTGCAAGGTGGCTTTGGGGCAAGGGTAGCTGACCCTCAGGCTGATGTGCCCTGCTTAGAGCTCTGCTGTCCTGGGGATGCAACAGCTGCACAAAAATGAAACTTAGAAACCCCAGTTTTCTTTGCAAGACCCTTTGTTTACCCTTGCACATGTATTGTTGTATGGGGCACTCCCCCTAAGCCCCACCCATGAGGACCAGTGGCTGCCTGCTATTCTGCACCTCTGCTGAATATTAAGCAGCTTCCTAAAAGCGATGAGGCTGTTGTGGCTGAACAGCTTCACCATGTGCAGGCTGCACAGATATCCAGCAAAGAAATCAAAGGCATGATGTCACCAGTATTTCTTATCTAAAATTAAATATCTGTCTTAAGTCCCCAGATACACAGAGACTTTGTATTAGAAACATATACTGAGAGTTCAAACTCTGAGTCATCTCATATATATTTCACTCAAGCCAAGGGAATAGCAGTGAGAATAGACCTGCAAAAGAGCAATTCTCTATTCTAGCAAGACAAGGGAGAAAAAAATGTTGAGGGAAAATACTAATGGGTTCACAAGTGAAAAATCTTGCCAATGAAATTGTGTCTCTAATGTTCTGTACCTTTGCAGAAAAGCCATGATTTGCTGTGGAAAATGCAGCAGAGAATAAGTGGGTCAACTTGTGCTCATTAATGGCAGAGACTGAGTAAGTGGCATTTAAAACAAGTCCACTCAGAGGAAAAGTGAAAATTATTTATTCTGAAGGCATCAGAGGTTTGTTGTCACAATAGGATTTCAAGAGCAAGTCATGATGCTTTGGGATGCCGTTGTCCAGGTAGGGTTAAGCCAAATTGTGGGCATGCTGGAGCCAAGGGCTGCATTTCTGCTGCTGCTCTCCTCTGCATCTCTGGGCGTGCTGGGTGGCCATTTCTGTGCCCTTTCTAGCCCGTGCCACAAGTGTTCCAGCTCAGTCATCAGGGGCTAAAGTGGGAGACAGGATGCTGGAAATTATTTGGCCCCATCTGTGCCAAGGGGTAAATTGTGCCAGGCTCTATGTCAGCCCACTCCCACGTCAGCAGCTGCACTTGGGTGCAGTGAGTATCTGTGGATCAGGAGCACTTTTAATATCCCTCTACATTTTGTCTCCTTAGTGTTCCCTGAATGGGCTCTGTTTAGTCCCCATTCCCATGGTGGTTCATCTTCCCCCACTGATCTCTGGCTGTACTGCTGATTTCCTTCCCACCTGTGTAGGCTCATGTGTTGTGGGTACACCTTAGCTCCTAAATCGTTTTCCCCAAAGTAGATAAAGATGTTCCCTACTCTACAAAAAGAGGTTGTCTTCTCCTGTGAGTATTTCAGTCATGAAAGAGCTGTGCACTGGGTTCTCTTGGGATCTAGTGATGCTTCCCATACAGGAAGGTATGGGGCAGGAGGAAGCACAGAGGCATGTCTGGAGTCACAGTGGAAAAAACCCCACACTAGGCTGTTCTCCAGCTTTTACTGGATTATAGCCCAGACCTGAGACCCAACAGATGCACTGTCAGGTATGAAGTATTGGCCCAAGATTCGTGCTGGCTCTGTAATGGGAACCAATTCCCCTCTCTAATGCACAGTTGTTGCATTGCATAAAAATCATTATTACACATTGTGAAATCTAATTACATTATTGCACACTGTGTATACATTCTAATAAAGGCAGTGGAAGCAATAACACTGCTAGTAATACACCGTTCCACTGAAATTACTATTGCTGTCAATTTTACATTCATTTTTTCTTGATTTGCCCTGAAGAGCAAGGCTTTCAGCCTGCTTGCTTTGGCAGGTGGAGGAAGTGTCAAAACCTCACAAGGGTTGCAGAACCCCACGGCTCCTATTACACTAGGGAGCATGTGAGGACACTACCATGTCCCAGCTCTGATACCCACTGGTGAGACCAATCCCTCCCTTTACAGTGCTGTCCTGAGGTGGGCTCAAAGCCAGCTAGAGGATAGATGGTCCTTTGTGTTAATTCAGAGGCATATATTTGCCAGTGTTGAGCTGAGAGGGATTTAGCTCTCAAAGAGTATTTTCAGTTCTCTCCTTCCCCACCGTTAACTTCTCATTGTAAAGCCTGTGTGATGAATATGAGCTGCTAGTGCCAACCTGCTGGTTTCCTGCTCTCTGCTCTCCTTGCAAGCTGTCACACAAGCTCTTTTTAGTAGTGGAAGAGATGAAGAGGGGCTCCTTAAACACCTCAACGTCTTCAAGGAGGTAGGTGCAGAGTTACCAGTCATTGCAATACTGTTTGCAATGTGCCCTGAATCCATCAGCTGAAGAAATCACATGGGAGCTAAGCAGAGAGTTGTAGGGGTTGTGATGATCTTCTGAAGATTCCTTCTTTTCAAGTGTGACAAATAAGCCCAGGATTCAGCCACTGAAGAAAAAGAAATGAAAAGGAAAGATGTCAAAACACAGATTGAGGGAAAAGTATGACTTTGTATTTCCTTTCCTAGATGGTTTCAGCTACTGGAAGCTGCTGTCCCCATCACAAGCTCTTCATAAGAAGAGAGCATGAGCCTGCAGTGTTTCAGTGTGTCTTTACTTCTAAATGAAATGGGATATCAAAATCTGCTCCCCAAACAACAGCTAAGCGTTTACAGGAGAAAAAACCTGGTACTGCTTGAGTCTCCTGTGCTGCCTTTTTGCCAGACCAAAGGCTATCCAGGGTCCTGGTGCTGGAAGCCAAGCACATCTGGTTCACCACTTTTCCTAATGTGCCAAGGCTGGTCCTTGGCATGGGGTGGGCACAGTTTTGGCTTTTTCACAGGGTGGATCTGTTTTACATTGGGTAGTACAGCACTCCAGAAACCCATAGGATCATCTCTTTCCCACTCTAGCACGCAAAGCATCAAATGCAACATGCCAAGACCCAACTCCTCCTCTATCCAAGAAGGCACGTTTACCATCCTCCATCCATGTTTACCACTGAAGCATCTTGGAAAACAAGTGATTCATTTAGTCTGCCTACAGACACTGCCTGAAAGTGGCCCATGTATTAGCTTTTGCCTGTCTGTCTTTTTTCAAGAAAATCTGCATGGAGACACATATGTCTGTGGTGCACCTGTGGATCAAAATGTGTAATTTCCATCACAATGTTCTGAGTGTAGAGGACCTCCCTCTCTTTAATACTGCAAACTGTGTCTTACAGATGTGTTGGAAAAATATTCTTTGCAGTAGCCAGCAGGGTATGAAACACATTCTGACTATAGACATTTTTTTATAGACTTTTCTAGTCTTTCTGTGTTGCCAGAGGCTCCTCATGGAGCAAGCTTTAAGGGAGCAGAGGCAAGCAGAGAAGGTGCTGAGATGAAGGAAATTATGGGGGATTATCAAGGGAGAGGAAAGCATTTATCTCTACTGTAGGTATCCTACCAGTTATCAGACTGCATCAGGTAAAAGATGTGTGCAGGTAAGTTTAATTTTCTTTCAGCCACTGAATATATATATTTTTAATCACCATGAGCTTGTAATAAGTTAATTAAAAATCTCAGTTAAGTATTCAGCAGTCCTCCACTGGGAAGGTATGCCTGAACTTAGCTGTGTCCTCTTGGCCCCCTGAATTCCTGTTCTGCATGCACATTTCACATTAAGGATTCCACCACTCTCTTTCTCTCTTGTGCCAATCTCAGAAATCACAGATCTCTGTCTCTGGCAAGCTGTCTGGCAATCCTTCCTTCAGGAGATGTTTTTTTTCTTCCTTCTCTTGGACAAAAGTCTGGAGAAAAGAGAAGTGCCAAAAGCTATATATGTAAAATCTAAGAGAACTTGGGAGGCAATGAGGAGGGCAGTGAGAGATGAGGAATAGGAGGAAAACACCATAAGCAACCCTGTCTTCCTTTCCTGTGGGGTGAGAAGGTCAAGCTTCCCCAGCACACAGCTGAGCACTAGTTATAACTGTCAAGTTTGTATCGAACCTACTACCTGATTTTTCCCTGTAGTAAATTACTGTGGAAGCCAACAGTATTTCTGCCTTTATTGCAGAATCATGGCTATCAGATACTGAAGAGACAAAAGGGTTGCCTTGATAAAGGCCTCTCCATTGATGTGGTGATTTATGAGCAGTTCCAGCTTTCCAGGCCCTGCTGCAGCACATATTGCCAGAAGGAGTCTGGTCTCAGTCTCCCCTGGCCTGAAACAGAGGTGTGAATATTGTTGTGGACAAACAGGGGCTTCCTGAGCCAGTTTAACTTCATAAATCATCCGTGCTATATTGCAGCAGCCAACACCGGGCAGTCCAAGCTCACAGTTCAAGCATGGGGGATGTTAAACTCCTGGAGAGTGGGAATGGTCAGGAGACCTGGGATCACAGCTTTGGCATGACTGCTGTGCAGTGGTGATACTTTACAGACAGGTGCCTTTATTTTTCTTTCTTTTTTGATCACTTGTTGATTAATCTTGCTCCACACTCATGGGTAATAATGCACCATTAGTGGAGATGAGCTGCCTTGCTAATGATCTAGACTGAAGGGTGTGCACAGACCACAGCATTGCTGTATGCCTTGTGCCCTTTCCCTCCTTCACCACCACATCCTTTAGTGATTGTAACCTTTTTCATATTAGTTTCTAGCTTTTTTTTTTTTTAATGGATAATTCTAATTAGTCTCTTATCCTGCAGGTGCAATTCAACACTCATAGAAAACCTGGTATCCTGCCAGTCCCAAAATTCAATGGCATCCTTCACTAAGGTTCTGATGCTGGGGAGCAGTGACCCACCAAATCTTTGCAAAATATTCTAGCTGCCAAGGAATGCTGCAATGTGGTATGAGTGGCAATCCCCCTCTGTTTATGTCTGTCACAATGTTTGGAGGAAAACAAAGAAAAATCTGGGCCCCAGGTAGAAACCTGAGCCTGTTGAGGAATTAATGAAATCTCACCGTTTGGAGAGTTGCAGATGCTGTTCTGTTGGGAGCGTGCTGAGGCTGCCATTAAATCCCTTTGGATAAGACTCAGTAAACATCTGGTAGCCTTTCTTTAAAAAAATAAAAACTGTAATTGTTCTAGGCCTTGTTGCCTGCCCACGCTGGTAATGTGCCTGCGAGGTCTAATTAGTTGACAAGTGACAAAAGAGGCCACTGTAGCGAAGGGGAGGCCGGGTGCCAGGATCATTAGATAGGTTGGGCAGGAGCCACAAGAGCCAGCAGGTGATGGATGCAGGAAAGGTGTATTATCCCCTGCTTTGTTACAGATGCAGGGACATGAGGAAACAAGGCAAACTGATAAGCCAAAGGCTCAGCTTTTTGCTATTTGTCTTATGTAAAATTGGATCTGCAGTCATTTTTGAGTAGGGTGGTTAGTTCCTGTAAGAGCTGGTCAGTGCTAAAGGAGCCCTGACCTTCAGACTCTACTGAGTACCTTTCAATGCTTGTGAAAATAAGATAGAGAGAACTTGCACTTAAGTCCAGCATGAGCAAGATTGGTAAAAACTGATGTACACTGACGTAGTGGTATTCCTGTTTGCTTTCAGTGATAAAATCCCCACTCACTGTCAAATGTCAGCAAAAGCTGAATTCACTCAAGGCAGAAGAGAGTCCCATCTGCCCTTTTAAGTGAATCTGTGGGACAGGATCATTGGGCTCAGCAAAATCTGACTACCTGCTTTGCTTGTGTCTTCACCTTGAATTGTTGCTAATTCCTAAATTTATACATTTATTATCCATATATTTATTTAGATAAAAGATATTAAAAATGTTGCCTTTCAGGCAAAGAGATCTAAGTGCCCCAGAAAGCTTTTCAGATCTGGGGTGGACTGGTTCAGCTGGTATCTACCTCCTTATCAGTGTGAGGACTACACTCTGGCTGTGCGCACCAGAACTGGACTTGGCAGTGCAGGGATGCCCAGCATGTGTGGAGCTGTGGGCTCAGGTGCTGTATGCAATTAGTTTTGAGTCTCCCAGGCCCAATATTTTGTACTTCATCTATGGCCTGGCTGAACTCTTGCTTGTTCCTTAGCTGGGCACATATGGATCTGGAAAAGTATTTTCAAGTGTTTGAGCACTGCTTATCACATTATTCTAGATTTGTTTGGAGGAATTAGATCCTCTTCATTTGTCTTGGCTCCTCTCAAGCAGTTCCCATCAAAGGGGTAACAAGATGAGTCATGGGGACAGGGTAATGGTGGGTTATGAGAATATCTCTTGGGCTGTGTTTTCCAGCACTCATGCTGAGATTGGGATACTTTTTCCAGGTGTTCTGGCAGATTTGGGGGTCTCACAGCTGTTAGTGTCATACCTACACCAACATCTGGCCCATCACTGCTAAACTCCCCAGACCGTGCTGGTGGGAGTGGATTTGATTTGTGCTGAAGTCACCTAGAATCACAATTACCAGTGGGAAGGAGTGGATGCATGTGAACAGTCATGGATAAAGTTCTGTGAAGGAGATCACCAGAAGAGAAAATGAGATCACCAAAATATCTGCCAGCAAATTGTAAGTCATTAGCTACATTTGTTTCCCCATACAGTCAATAGTTCCCTTCCATCTCCCTTCCATAGGGAGGATGTTCCATGGACATCTCACCAGGGACACCCACCCTGGACATTCCACTGCCTCCCTCTCCTCCTGTAAATCAGGAATAACCCCACTAAAATCAAAAAGAATTCTCCTGGGTAGAATTTTGTAACTGAAAAAAGGAATGGTTTCACACTCATTTTCTTCTGTCCAGGGCACCATGAAATTGAATTTTTTGGGTTTAGATTGCTGCTAACCTTAAAACTCTGTTCAGTATTAAAAAACAAAATCGTATGTATAATATATATTACAAATACTGTAATATATTACTTATAATGGATAAAGATACCTATAGTATATATTTACATATCCATATATTAATGAGGACTTCCAAATTCATGTTTTGGCAGCCACTTGAGTGCCCTGGTTTGGTGTTGGTCTGATAAATGGGTGCAAAAGAAGTGATTGAATCTCCACACCTGGAAACCCCATGTGTTGCTCCAGATCTTGGCTTAGTTTATCCACTCTGAAATGACATTTAGTGAAGCTCCCTCTGCTTAAGATACTGCTGTAAGAAATTTTAGGGCAGACAGAGGAACAAGAGTGGGAGATGTATGGAAGCAGGTAAAACACATTAAAATCTTTAAAAAGAAAGGCTTTGTTCTTTGAGAACAGCAACATGCATGCTACCCAGCAGCCTTTAATGCTTCAGTCCCTTTATTCCTTAGGAAGCAGGGGAAATCCAAAACCCAAGCAAGGCAACAACACTACACTCTTTTTCTTCTTGCAACACAACACAATTCAAGGGCAGAACATTTCAATTTTTATTTTAAGATCACAGGTAAACAAGTTTCCATCATCTTTACATTCCCGTCATGATCTTTGGGATAATGATTATTATTTATAAACAACAAGGATGACAAAAGAAAAGTAGAAAATGCTCTGTAAATGCAGATAAAATTATCCTGGCACCACCTGCGCATTTGTACATGTATATGTGTATATAAAAATAGGAAAGCCTACTGAGTTACTGAATAGAAATGAGACTGGCAAGAAGTGTTTTTCCCCAAGCCATTGCATATTCCACAATTCTGTCACGAAAATGTCTTACCTCCCACCTCTGACATTCTATTGTTGCTTTTCAACCAAAACAAAGTGAAAGGAGATGAAAAGATTGAAGAGGAAATGGTAAGTTATTTTCAAAGGTAATTTCTGTCGGGTTTTTTTTTTTAATCCTGTGCTGGCATGGTGACAAAAATTACCAGTGTGTGCTCAGAATGATGTTTGGTGATTTGTTTTACCTTTTTTTTTTTTTTTTTTTTTTTAGTTAAATAACAGCAATGTTTGTACACAATAATGCCTTTTTCCCAATTTCAGGAGCTCACAGACTGAAAAGCAAAGAAAAAGTAGAAGAAGAAAGAATAAAATGTCCACTTTGGATGTCCTAGCTGGTACAGAGTGTCCCACCTCCTTGAGCAGCCCTTCATTCCTCAGAAGCAAGGACGAGCAGCTGAGGGATTGATAACCAAAACATTGGTACAGGCACGAGATGAGCAACCCCAAAACTGGTGTTCAGTCCCTAAATTGGTGTTCATGCTGGTGAGTGCATCTGGGATACCCACATAAACCCCTGATCAGTGCAGGATTAATCCCTGCAGGATTAATCAGTGCTTTCTATTTCTTTTCCAGTGACTTCTGCAAGCAGCACCTAAAAGAGCAAGCTGCTGGCACACACATCATTAGCAAGCACACTGCTTTAATTTCCTTTTGTTTCAATGCATATTTTATAAAATTATCTTAATTTGGAAAAGTTTGCCCTAAGTGGTGCTTCTTGTTTTCACACATGTTGCAGCTGCAAATGCAGGCAGGGTTGTGCCACAGAGGAAATATCTTTCTCAAAATTTTTTTAAATTTTTATACATGAGGAAGTAGAAGTACTTTCTCCCAGCTTTTTCATCTTTTACCCCACCTCTTCTAAGCAGATGCTTGCTTACCAAGAACTAGCAGACACTGATACTAATACAGACAATTGTGACACAGAGAAGTACATTTATCCTTTCTTCTGCTTTTGTGTGTGGTTTTGCAAAGGAGGCATGTGCTCCTCCTTGGACTTGAGGTTTTTTAGGTCCATATAGAGGTGTTAGTTGTCTACCCCAAAGCCTAAAATCCCAGAGAAATCAAAAGAACGGAAGATCGTCCTTGAAGTGAGATGTTACAGAGCCATTTCCTTAATGGCAGCTTCAGGTTCCAAGCCTGTCAGTTCAGTCCTGGGGCTTCACAGGTTTGGCCATTAGGGTTTGAAATCTCCCCCTGAAAAGTCATCATCTTCTGTGCTGAGGAGGAAGGTGCAAGAGACAAAGATGCTGATCTGGGATGTCGATGTGACCCCACCGCAAGCCCTTTAGCATTTGTTCCTGACAGAGGAGCTGTGCTCACATGGAGCTCTCCCTTAGCTGTGATGGTCTCTGTAACTCCACCACCAGGCTCCAAATCTGGCTCTTGCCCTTCAGAGACTCGCTGGCAGCAAGCACATCCCCTCCCTGTTGTACATTTTGGCCCCTGGTTTCTAGATGCAGTGCTGAAGTGTACAAGCAGGAGATGCTCTCTTGGGATAGAGGCTGGTTTGCTACTGCACCAGCAAGCACATCAGTACTGTTGGGATCACCCCAAAATTTCCCACACTGATGGAAATGGACCTTGCAGGTTTGGAGCTGAGCTGTGAGAAAGGCTTGTTTTAAAGACCAGGTGATGATGAATCACTTGAATCTGAAATCAAATCCCACCTTTATTATGGGAAGCCACCTCGCTTTCTGTCGGATTTGATCATGGGAATCCTTTCCCTCAGCTTTTTTCAAAGAGATAGAGCACATTCAATTAACAGCTTCTGTCCATCTGACTTTTACACATGTTCATGCCTTAAAGAAAGTATAACACCATTTAATAACAATACCTAATAGAGATTATGTGTAGAAAAGAACTCAGTGTAATCCTGTTATGTAAGAGCAAGAATATTATACAGGCTATAAATCAAATTCTTCCCACAATAGAAAGCTCCTTCATTACCTTTTAAGCCAGATAAATGCTCCAAAAAAGCTTAACTATAAGGTATGTCTTGTGATAAATAATGCACAAATCAAAATTGAATTGTTAGTAGGCTTCCCATTTGCTTGCAGTCATGCAACCTTTTTCTTCCACAACAGAGCATGTGCAGAGCCCTTAGAAACTCGACACATTAAAATTGCAATTATGGAAACAATTTATAATCAATACGTGGTTATTAGGGTAATCTGCATGTATGGGATATTTTATAGCAATTACAATCCTGACAGTCCTTCCTGAGAGCAAAATTTGCGTCTTGGTTTTTCCCTTTCAGGTTTCAGTCCCCGCAGTGCCATCTACTGCTGAGATAAGTTCGAATGCTGAATTTATTATTTCTTTGGGGGTGAATTTTCAGGGACCATTTTCTGCAAGTGGAACGCAAGCTCATAGGGAAAAAATAAATAGTTGTAAAAGCCCAGCAATCTCTGACTAAAATCTCCCTACCCATACACGGCTGAGACCAAAAGGAAAAGAAGAATAATTTTAAAATGTCAGACTAGATTCCCTCATTTGTAATCTCACATTGCTGAAACCAAATGTTTCTTTGATCACTCCTCATTCACTCATGACAATTCATTACTCAGCCAGTGGGAATTGTCCCAGCTCCAGTGAAAACCATGGAGTTATCAGCTGCTATCAGCTGAACTTCTGGCTCGGAACTGTAAAGAAAAAGGTATGCAGATTTGTTTATTTGTTTTGGAAACAAAGATTTAAATTACTTCTGCCAACCAAACCTACATCCTTGCTCATTTCTGAGTGATGAGAAGTCCCTTCATTATTCTAAGAATAATTATTAAGTAATATGGCTAGTGAAGGATAGCTCAAGTAGGTTCTGGGCATCTCTGCTTTAAGTTCAAGGGATGTTGAAGGTCTGGCATGACTATACCAGACCACTTCTAGCAAGAAAATAAGTGTCTAAGGTAGGCTTTAAGATTCCCAAAAATAAGGAAAAAAATACCAAAATAGTGGGTTTAAAAAAAAAAATCAGATTTTTTTTTCAGGTTAAAATACATCTTCCTCTGGTGGTACCTTTGAGATGTTCGTGTCTTGTTCTTCCCTAGTTACACATCTCCTTCCCATAAAAATAGCCTGTGGGCTGGACTACCACCCCCAGGAAGCCTGTTTTCAAGCCAAAAAGGACATTTGGCTCTGCTCTGCCAAGGAGCTTCAGCTGTGGAGGAAAAGGGTACAAAACTCTGCACTGTACTCAGGACTGAGGGCTCCTTCCAGCAGGGTATTTATTACAGGGCAAGGAGCGAAAGGGAATATTTCTTGGCTGAGAGTGTCAATTTTGCAAACTGTTTCACTATTAAAATAAACTTTGAAATAGCACCACTCTGGAATTTATTTATATGTTCATTGGGGTGAAGAGAGTTCTCTTCACAGTGTGCTGCAGGTGAGGTGAAGTCCATCCAACCTGGCAAATGCTCCTTTTTTAGGTGGGAGGTGTATTGAGCAATAAGATGGCTGCAAGAACAAGATCATGACCCCAAACAGGCTCACCTGAAAGGCTGGAGTAGCAGGGATTTGGGTGAAGAGGTTCAGCTGGGAGCTGACAGCAAATGCTGAGGAGTGGTTAGTATTTTGAAAACTGAGAAGAGAGCAAACACAATTGTGGAAGCAGTGAGTAGAGCACAGGCTGCAGGATGAAGGCTGGAGAGAGGGTGCTGTGGGTCAAAGTGACAGGGCAAAAAATAAAGCAGGAGCAGGGATACCATCTGTCCTATCAGATCAGCTTTTGGTAACATATATATTGGGCTTTATGCAAAACTCTATGAATAATTCAGCATAACCAAATATTTCTTCCCACCCACCTCAGCAAGCTTCCTCCATCACAAGTCAGAAACAATTTTATGGAGAGTAGCTAACAGCCATTTGTCTTTCTGAATTACTTTGGTGTCAGTATGACTTTATTTATTTATATATTTTGCAGCTGGGCAGAGAAGGATGAGGTGGAACAGGAGACATGGAGGGGAGCCTGGGACAACAGTAAGTGCATTGACCATCTTCTGAAGGTGTTCACCTCCCACTAAGGACCATGAAGCCTGGAACGGTGAGTCTGCTGTTTTATACAACTCAGAGAAGCTTCCCATCTGCTGGGAAATTCATTGATGCTGCAGAGTGGTGCCCCCTCACAAAGTGATGTGCCCCACAAAGATGCTTTTTCTTGACACTCTGAGCATCGTCTAGACTGCTCGTTTTTCCAGTCAAACTATTCTTTTCCTTGCATTTCTCAAATGAGACCCTGAGTTTGCCAAATGAAAGAAGAAAAAAAAAAGGGATTGATGAGGGAACTCTTTTCTGGGCTTCTTAAAAGAGTGAAGCACCAAGTGGAGAAAAGTAAACTTTAAAGCAGGATTTCCCACTGTCCTGTCAAATCTGTTCATCTGTCCCTGGCTAAATATTTCAATCCAGAATAGCTCCAGCTACTCACTTGCCTGTGAGAGAAGTTGAATTTCAAAATACCCCTTGATATACCCTGTGCCTCTGCTGGGAGCCCAGCTCGAGTCTGAGGGTTTGAACCTGATGTTATTAAATTCTGCTGATGGGTCACAGAAGTGCCTTCAGAAAGCAGTGCTGAGTAGCTGCCTAATATTGTTTTCGTGGTGATAGGGAGGCAAATGTCTCTTGCACTGGCTAGAAAAAGCAGTTTGTCTCATTCCTAGAAGCATTATATTGTAGAAACACAGCTCAGAGTCATACTTTACAGGCTGGCTGCCAAAACTTCAGCAGAAACAGAAGAGCTTCAAATAATTAGCTAGACAGTGCCTAGCAGGTGTCACTTTGGAACTCTTTGTTGATGATAATCCTCAAAGATTGCAGAGATGTGACTTGACTAGAGAAAACAAGTCCACTGCTCACATATTCCTTCATGAGCAACCACTCTCCTTGCTCATGCACCACTTCTGATAGCAAGCAGCTTGACAAAAACATCTGCAATTTCAACTAGAAAGAAAGAAAGAATAAATTGGTCTTTTAAATTGGCAGAAAAAAAAAGAACCCCCCCTACCCCCAAACAAATCAATACAATGTCTTGAATTGGGAAAGGATGCTGTGTAATTGGAATACAGATCCTGCATGAAACCCTGATTCTAATCTGAGGTATTTAATACTTTCTGCCACAATAAAAGAAGAGAATTAATGGACTCAGTGGGAAATCTAGATGGTATTTAGCTCTGAATCAGACTATTATTTTACACTTGGCATTGATAGGAGTCAAAATGAGGCCACAAGCCCAAGACTTTCTCAGCAACTTGTGAGTGCCAATTCCCTTTATATTCCCATGATCCCTGCTTGGAGGCTTCCCTTTCTCCAGCTCTCAATCACAGCAGCAGCAGCAAACTGAAGTAATAAATAATGAAGCCACTTCAGGCTAAATGTGGGTAAAAAATGCGTGCATTTTCTCTCTTTTTAAATGTGTGCCTATTGCACATACATATAAGATGTATATCTCAGACCCTAAAATATATGGTAAAAAGGCAGACATTTATTACACAAATTTTGTTCTGTGAATACATGCTTTACCAAAATGTGCTGCTTGCTCTATGAAGGAGGGATTTTTTTTCTCACTGGACTGATCTTAATGTCATGCCTGTATATTTCAGATGAATTAGATAGGGACAAGATCTCAAGAAATTTTTCCACTTTGTAGTGACAAAGAAATGATAAATTTTTGCAATCTTCTTTTTCTCCCAATATTAAAGGAGCATGTAAAAAATGGGGCAGAGGAGGGAATGTCATGAATAAAACAAAAACACGGGAAGCTCTCCAAATCTATCCTAGAGTCTCTTTCCAAGGACAGGATTTATTTGGAAGGCATCTTTGCTGTGGTCCTCAGGATTCCTTGGATGTGTCAGAAGGGCTGTGGTGCCCTTTCCAAGCTCACTGTTGTGCTGACTGCAAACCACATAATACTGCGTGTAGAAGCCATTCTTTCTAAACATAGATGTCTGATGAGTCCTCGTGATACCTTCAAATGTGGATGTGTAAGGTTATGAATATCTTGCTCCAAGCCAAATGGCAAGCAGGGAGCAGAAATGAGGCTGGGATTTGAGAGCTCCCAGTTCCCACGCCTTTCTTACAAATCCTGTCACACAAAGATGAGGTGTGAGAGCAACAGCACAACAAGGAAGATGCTGCTGATGATCACCAGGTGCTGTGTACTTATCCTGATTGTATTCTGGATGCCTCCCTTCATGCAATCTGGCTTCCCTCTTGTCTGAAATACCTAAGGGTTGACCTCAGGTATTTGGAAACCAAGATGTACAGCAAATCATCAGCAATGCACTTGCCAGATCCCACAGAGCAAGGGTGTGTGGCTCAGCAGGGGAGAGGAGGGGCAGCGAGGTACTCTCCAGCAAAACCAGATGATGGACAGTAGGAAAACAAGGAGGAACCCTACTCCTGTAGATCTTGTCAAAGAAAGGGCTGTGGGACTGCAGTGGGGAACAAAGAACCCTGTGAGCAGCTCTCTGGCTTTGAGCTCAGTGGCCAGTTTCACTGCAAGCTTATTTTTCCCCTTTTACTTAGAAACAGATGTCTAGAAAGATAGATGAGAAAATCTGTTTGAGAAAGACTTAAGATGGGTTTCTGTCTCCTTCCCCTGAGCAAATGCTCATAACAGGAGATTGCCCTGTGATATTGCTGGAGCCATTGAGACATTTTCAGGCTAGGGAAACCCCATGTGAGTGCAGAGGGGAAGGGCTCAGCTGGAGGGCTCGGGTAACTCATGGCTGACTGGCTCCTTTCAGACCTGCAGTGTTTTGTTTCACAAGCCAGTCATGCTCTGCAGAGGCTTGAGCGTAGCTTGTCAGAAGAACAGTGGTTTTGTCCTCCTTATATTTTCTGCAAAAAGACCTTTGCCTTTATAGTCTGATGGGCTCAAATGTTTGATAATCTCAGATTCTTTGGTAGTGGATATCATGTGTTGGCAATCTCCAAATTGTGCAGCCACATTTTAAAAATAATTGTGCTGAAGTGAAGATAAGCTATTGTCTCCAACTACAGGCTTTAATAAAGCCTGTGTATCAGAGGATGATGATCCAAGCCAATTTAACCTAATTGACCCTCCTAAGCCTTTTTCTTATCTAAAAGCTCATTCTTTGCCAGTCAGGCTCACAATACCTGTGTCTTGAAAACTGCAATTTTTAATGACCCATTATCTACAGCATTCCTGATCCAGATAAATAAACGCAGGTATCCACCTCTAGATGAATGATTGATTTAGTTACAGTGGTCATATTCAGTCATTTAGGGAGAAGCAGCCTGCTAAAGCCAGCAAAATGAAGATGAGATGGAGGGGGACTGAGCACAGGATTTACCTTGACAGAGGAAACTATTTCAACTAAGGGAAATCCGGTGTTGCCTATTTAATACTCCATGGAGTATGAAAAAGCCTTTCAGAAATAATTATTCTCTCTGTAGAGTGTTGGAACAAGGAAAAAGTTGCTGCAAAACGAATTCAATATTTTTCTGTAAGTTTTGATGGCACATTTGGCATTATATTTTGGAAGTGGAGAAGGAAGGAGCATGCCATGTTGATCAGCTCAGGGCTGGGTGGCCTGGGAGCATGCTGCCAACAAATCTTGCTGGCTACATCAGGAAAAATGCCTCCAGCACCAGCACAGCTCCTTGCTTTTGTTGTCTTGTGTCCTGCAGTCCAATGAGAGTGTTCAGACAAGAGAGGAAATGGGAACACAACTCCTGTGGCATGATGAGGAATACCACATAGCAGCTCAGGCAGAGAGGGAATTGGAGAGCGATGCTGGGAGCAGGTAGATTAATCCATCTAAAGGGCACACAGGGTTTGGCTGGATACCTGATGTGAATTCAGAAGAACAGATCTGCTTCTTGCTTCTGAGTGGGAATACAAATGAGAAAATCAACTCCAACCACTTCCCCCTCTTAAAGACTGAAGCAGGTCCCAGTGTGCTGCTCTACCAAAAGCAGGGCAGACCCAGCCCAGCAACAAGGCTTGCTGGGAGCCTTGGGAAGTGTACTCATTAGATATTTTTGCTAGTTTCTCATTGTGGAGGTTTGCTCTGGTTTTGCTCTGCTCACTCCCATGGGCTCTGCTGGCAGTGGGCAGCTGTTTTGAATCACTGACCCCAGCTGGCTGGAGCAAACATCTGCCTTTCATCCAGGCACAGCTGCTTCGGGGGTCAGGACTGCATCGTAAGGAGGAGGCTTGCCCTCAGTTAAACCTCATGTTGTGACATTCAGGAGGAGGAGGGGAAAAGGAGCTTTAGCCTGTGTTTAGTCCATGTATTCTCTGCTTCTGTTTGAAGCCTCCCCGTGGAGGGGTCTCCATTTTGCTGTTGACTGGAGAGGGCACCTTAGGAGATGGACAGGAATCTGTTCCCTGTGTCCCTCCCCAAACACTTGCAGCATGAACAGCCCTGTTCCTTGTGACTGGTGGCCCAAAGGCTTGGTGTTTCTCATGCTGTTCACAGTAACACAAGAGGATCATGTGTGCCCACACATTCGTGCACACACTCACCTACGTGCATGCACATGTTGTACCTACAGAAAAACATGCAGGCTTCCTTCTGCCAGCTTCTGGGCAGCAGCATGAGGGGCTGTGTCAGGTGGCACTTTCTCTTTTAGTTGTTGGCTTGGGAACCATAACCTTTAGCATTCCTGCCTGGTTTCAACACCTGCATTTCCACATTAGCCCTATGTCATGCCAGCTATTCACAGTGGGGTCACAGTCAGGGAGACAATTTGGGACCATTGCCTGCAATATTTAGCAGGACTCAGCTGCAGCTTGCAATAAAAGACATCTCCATCTCTATATCCCATCTTATTCCCCTCAAAATACACTGTGTCTGCAAAGAATGTGGAAGAACTCAACTCCACAGGGAGAAAACAAGAAGGGGGTGGCAGGACTCTCTCCTGCTTTTTTTTGTAGCATCAAAAAAATGCCGTTGACTTTTTTTTTCTTTTTACCCTTTGTATTTCATGTATGACTCTGATTTCTCTAGTTGTTCTTGCCCATCCTTACATGCTGTCTGTGTCTGGTGGAAATGACCTAGACCTCTCTAGCCATCAGCAAAAAAAAACCAAAGTAATGATTTTATTACATGGAAAAAGTATGGTTTTGACAGGAGGAGGCACACACCTTGCCCTAGGTGCCAGTCTGCAGCAAGGAATGTGCTTTGGGACAGTGGCAGGACCCACCCACCACCGCAGCAAAGGTGGTTTCCTAGACCTCAGCAGCTATTTTTCTGCTCCAGCCTGAAACTTTGGCTTCTGCAGCATCTCCTGCCATAATTAGGCTTCAAAATGAAATGTCTGAGCATTATCAAGCTTGTGCAGCATGTGTAGGAAATTACCAGGGTGCCATGGCATTAATAACCCCTAATTGCCTATTCCAGCTTCACCTGGGCCTCCACCTGCAGTGTGCACCCAAAACACCCCCTTAAGCCCTGGCCCTAGCCATGGCTGAGGGTGCTGGGAAGCAGCAGGTGCTGGGGAATAGCTTATGGGGCAAGGTGAGTCTGTGGGACTATGTACTTGTCTCCTCCAGGAATTATGCAGCTTGAGTGAGCCTTAAGTCACAGTGATGGGAGTTAAAGAGCAGCTGCATTTTCTCTTGCTTGTGAGAGAGTGCTCATAGTCCAGGGGCTGAGCCTTTGGTGTCCAGCCTGCAAAACAAGTAGAGATTAAGCTAGGAACTTCTCTGTCCTGGGTTTGTAGGGAGCAGCTGTTCTGTTTATGAGCGTGAAGTGATGTATTGTGGTGTTTGCAAGTGGTTGCTCCTTTTCAGGGGTGCCTGTTGTGGAGAAATCTGAGCCCTTTGGGGAAGCTCAAGTCTGCAATTCCATCTCAAGGGAGGACTAGATGTTTTTTACCAGGAAGGGTCAGAGATGGGAGAAATTAACTGAGTTGGGCAGTGATGTGAGATTAGGTGCTGTGATGAGAGATTAGGTTAGGAGGTAGAGCAAGGTGTTGGTGCCTAAATTATGGCATTTGACTTTTTGTCCCTATAATGAATAGTGCAACTGAATCAGATTCCAGCTGTGCCCATCCCCTGCTTGTCTCACTGACTATCACCACTTCAAGATGCTTCAAAGGCACGTGCAGACAGCAGCTGGTGTTAGTCAAGAGTAATCCTACCCTGTTGGAAAGGAAGGTGGGGGAAAATATATCTGACAGTGAGTGAAACAGAGCACGTTCTGTAGGAGGTTGTCCCAGACCAGATTCAGCAGAGACAGAAATGTAGAGAGGCAGCCCAAAAATCAAAGTGCATGGAGGAGAGTAAAGGCCACTGTGTGTGTCAGGAGAGAAGTGATGTTTCAAAAGTCGGGAGTGAATTAATGTAGATTTCCCCTGCACATGTATGTATTTGTTTAGCTACAAAAATAGAAAAGATGACATTTTCTTTTTTCACAGTGTGGCCCACCTACGGAATTCAATATTGCAATATTACAGAAAAGCTATTAGTATGGCCTTTAATAAAATACTTGGAACTGACAGGTAGGTTATTGACTATTATAAAGCTGTTAGATTTAATATGAATCTCCTTGGCAAACCCTGGTATTCATCACATTTTCATGAGTAGCAAGAGTTTGTAGATATTGCCAGATGTGGTCTCAGAGTGGAGAGCAACTCAGATAAAAATTGCAAAAGCAGCTAAATGATGCATGGGCTGAAATCCCACTTCCAGTCAGACCCAGAGCATACTGTGAAAAGATTTAGTGAGCTACCTCCCAGCAGTTTGAAAGTCTCCTGAATACTTTACCTAGTTGCCTTGGGAGAGAGTAGCGTGGGCAGAAACTGGTTAATCTGACCTTTATATTAATTTTATCATAGAGATTACTTTAAATCCTGAAGCAGAGTGTTATATAACCCTGTTAGTATTTGTTGTTGCAGCTTTGAAGTGCAGCACAAGTGTCTGATCCCTGATTTTGTTTTGACTTTTTTAACATCTTACTGTAGGCAACATCCTACCTCTTTTCACTGTGTGATATGCTGCTCTTTTTTGCATTGCCTTCGAGTTCACAATTTCTCAATATTATATTGTGTGATTTTGGAAAAAAAATCTCCCTTCTGCCTTCCCTGGCACACAGTTTGGTCAGTCCTAATTGATCTCCCAGAGAGGAGAGGGAAGGGCTGCTGTGAACTTCCCTGTTTTCTCTTCTGTAACTCCACAGCTTCCATCCTCAGTGCTTAAATTTATTTTGAAGTCATGCCCAGAGATGTCCCTGGTGAAAGTCTTAGTGTTGTCCCTCTAGGTACTGTGTAAGCACAAACAATAAACCCCATGTCCTTGGGAACAGGAGCTGTGGGGTTCCTAAACAGAAGGGACAGATTTTCAGAGAGGGGCTTTGCTAAAACTGAACCTGTGGGAGATGTGTGCTCTTGCAATCACAAAGCAAACATGCATCATCTGATTTCCCTGTGCTGGGATCCTCTTTCCTTGTATGGTTTGGGGATTTTTATAAGATAAGATATTATTGCACAGCCTCCCTGCTGAGCATTCCTGTTGTCCAGCCTTGTACTATCGAGCTTTGCTTCTGCCAGTTGGCTCCTGCACCCCGTGTTTCCATAAGTCTGGTGTGAGCTGTGAATGCTGCTGTGGCCTCTTCCCAGGCTGCTGAATCAAATCAATGAGTTTTTTGAGCATGGAGGGAATGAACACATTTGGTACGAGAGATGATAAATAAATGGTGACTGAAACGGACAAGGAGTTTTTTTGGTTAATTGAAAGCGTTGGCTGAAAAACTTGGTAACGAAGTTTTCAGAGACTAAAGTTCTGTCTGACAAACATAATGGTTCTAAAGAAAGCACCTAAATATGCTGTGTGGACAACATTAGGGCAACTTGAAAGAGTTAACATCTAATCAGAGATTTGGTTTCCTTGATTGACAGACAATTTCCAAAAAGAGTGCGGTTTGTCAAGAAGTCATTCCCTTCTTCTTCCAGAAATCTCTCTTTGAAACCAGGGCAGGCAATTTCCTGCCTGTGATGGCATTCAAGACATGAGATACCCTTGTCTTTGACAGCAAAGGACACTGGTTTCATTTGAGCTTTTTCCTTTATCACTGACAACAATAAAATTGTCAAGTGTGTGATTTGAAACATCAAATTCAGTATGAACTTTTGTGTAAGCAAGGGACATTGGACATAATAACTTTTTTCTCCCATCTGTACTGATATATGGGACATCCAAACTGACAAATGGTAAAGATTGGCTGATGTATGTGGATAGTAGCTTATGCATGAACTATCAACATACCAGCAAGGTTATAATGAAGTCATCTTTTGAAATTAATAACAAATTTCCCTTTCTCAGCATTGGTCCAAGGTAATGAAGTGATGCTTCTTAGCAGTGAAGACAAAGAAAGACTTTGTAGCTGAGGAAGTGCCCATTTTGATTGCAGGCATGGAAATACTATCTGTCAAATCACAGTAGTATTATTTTATTTTTATAGAGAAGTTGGATGCATTTGAACCTGACCCAAACCCCCAAAGCTGTCTCTCTCCATTTGGAACATATCAATCATGTTAAACAACTGATGATTCTGAGTATTTTAGTTCTTGAGTGCCTAAACAGTAAGATTTGAAAGTCACCTGCATTTTAGATTTGTTAACTTAAAGAGAAAGTCTGTGTGTTATGTAGAGACAAATGAGATCTTTATATATCCTTTCAGGTACTGGCCTTGAGCTTCACTTTGTTGGAGTGTAAGTGCTGCAAGGTGTGGCTCAGCTGGTTCATGGGGAGGAGAGCAGACTTTGCCTTGTGAGCCATGACTTCAGTGTGAAATGTCAAACTACTAATCTTTGTGTGATGTGTATCACTGTATTGTAGCTGTGGCCAGGTGAACTGTAAATATTAGTTTTTAACCCTGTGGCTGAGTCCTTAGAAGGTTTCAGTTTGTCATGGGTATGGCATACTTTTCAAAGTTTTGTGGGTTTTTTTGTCTTTTAAAAATAAATTGGCATTACCATGAAACTGCACACTCAAAAGTGAGTCTTTATAGTGGGAATTATCTCAAACTACAAGTACTGGTCTGTAGACTGAGAGCAGCCAAATCCTTCAGCCAAAGTTGCTTGTCAGGAGCAGGAACCGAGCAAAAGGTTAAGAGGGATCAGAGCTTACATCAGCTATGTAAAAGCTCAGAGGAAAACTAAATGGGTACACATTTAAATGTTATAAACTCACAGCAATGCATGGTCTGTGATGGAGGTCACTGTCCACACTTGTGCTTTTGCCCTTCTCCAGGCTCAATACCCTGCATTGTCCCTTTATCACTGGAGTTCAGTGCAGCTGTGGGCATGGCTGGTTGTAGGGGCTGGATCTGGCTGATGGTGTATTGACATAACCCAGTTGCATTCAACATTGTGCATATGCCCAAAGTTGGACCAAAAAGGAAAATTGGTGGCACTGTGCTGAGCTAATGCAAAACCTGTGGGGTCCCACTGAGGCAATCCAGAAGCATCACTCATTTTTATGTTAGAAGACAATGGCCCCCAGGCCAGAACAGTACATTGGTTTTAACTCCCAGCCCTCTTTCCACTCTTAAATTACTACTACCTCCAGCCCCCAAAGAGCAAAAATACATGATGCCACAACTTCTTTGTAAGAGCAATTTAGCTTTTGGTGCTGAGTGGCACTGTTACCAGCTGAGTTATGGGCAAAAGCCTGAGTCTAACAGGGTATTTATTTTACTTAGCAAAAATTATCCAACAGTAAAAGCATAGTTGCTGCCATTAGAAATATGACTGTTTGAATAAAAGTTATGGCAATAGTAAGATTCAGCTATGGTATGTTAATTTGAATGCGCAGTAAATCTGTCGGGATTGCAAGTCAGTTTAAGAGCTAAAATTTTATTGTTGTAAAACACCGAACTGCAATTTATATGTATTTTTCCCAACTGCTTCTGGGCTAGCAATATTTCAGTTCTATAATCACAATTTGAACCTTTTAAAAGGTTTTTGTTTTTTATACAAGTCAGCAGAAGTGGTATTTTATTACTTTTCTTTTTGTGGAGTTCTTTGAATGCAATACCCTTTTGGGGAAGAAAATGGTTTGGGGATAAAAGTCAGCAGAGACTACTTTACACTTGCTTCTATTTTCTGAAAGATAGACATGTCTGAATGTGCAATGAATAATTTGTCAATCAATTTTCAGCTCAGTGAAAACAACTGTCGAAGTGGGCTTTTGTTACTTAGATTTCAAATGCCATTTGACCCCGCAGATATGCTTTCTGCAATGATGTTCTGTGATATCAGGTAGATTTTTTTTTTAAATAAAAACACATTAGTAACCTAATATCCTTTTTTAAAAATTAGCTTGATTGCATAATTGAGTAGGAAAAAAACCCCTATAAGCTGCTTTCATTTTGAATCAAAAGTTAAATTAATGCTTTAGACTGTCAGCTTTCAGTCCCAAGCATCTTCAGGAATGGTTTTTCATGGCAGTTGCCTTGCCTGTTGGTTGCTCAGGATCTGTTACCCATCTCCTCAGATGAGCTGTGGTGATCTCTGAGAAAGCAGAGGGGACATGAGCCAGGGTACCTGCATCATGCTTTGAGCATCTGGCTAATATTTGTTGTGTGATGATCCTCATACTCTCATTTGAGAGCACTTAACACATCTGAAGAATGGTGTGTGAGCATCACCCCCAGCAGAAACTCCAAGGGATGGTGGAGAAAAGGCTTTAAATCCAGCCCAGTCTTCAGCAGGCAAAGGGCTTAGTGTCTTCTGGGGTGCATTCCCTTTAAACTCAACTTCATCTGGGTTTTCAAGAGAAATGTGTTTTTATATTGCTTGATACCCTCAAAGGAAAAAAAACCCGAATGACTTAGATGGTATCTTTTAAGTCCTCAATGTTGATCCATATACTTTGATTAATTAAGGAGGTTCTTGGAGCTTTTAGAACAAAAACATCAGCTTTGGATGAAGAGATAAAAAAAATTTGTATTGTCTGTTCACAGGCAAGACTTTAAGGAGAGAAGTCCCCAGGAGCCAAATGCCCTGTTTACAGGAGATAAACTCATGAAGCAAGGTTTGGGGGGATGGATGGCTTTGGGTCCTTTTGGATTAGTGGTGAGTACCTGGTATCTCAAGTACTCTCTGCTCACACTTGGGCTGGGCCAGGCTCCTGAGAGGGGTTATTGCAGAGGGTGCAGTGTTGTCTTGAGTACAGACCCACAGAAGCTCCTCTGGAGAAACCCTGGGAGCTGCCTGAGGAGAAAGAGAAGGCAGTCTGTTCATTTATCCTGATTAGGAATTACTTTTCAAAAGCTTGTAAAGCTTCACTGCTCCAGAGGAAAGTTATGTCTGCTGATTGAGGAGAGGAAGGGAAACAACAGAACAAGTTAGGCTAATGTAGCCTTTTGAGTTTTGCAGTCAGATGAGCTTGAGAGATTAAAGGGAAAGAGAAAAGGATGGTGCATGTGCTTAAGAAAAGGATAAATCCTCCTTTGTACTCATTACTTTTCTGTGGTTTTGCATTTTACTTCCTTCATTCTGGAGGTTTTTAAAGCTTTAAGGGATAGGGGACTTGACAAATCTTTGGCAGATATGAGATGAGCCTGAATTAGTGCAGTGAGACCCATCTGCATAGCCTGGGCTCCTGTGACTTTCAAAGCTGACACATTTTACATTAGTATGGTGTGATGGTCAGAGTGCACAAAAGAGAACCAGGGATAATTTTTAAAATTTTCTTGTTTCTTGTGTTGAAGCACGGCATTTCCTGCTTCCTGCCAGGAAAGGGCCAGGTGCTGCTTGCACTGAGGTGCACATTTTGCATTTAAATGGCTCTCTATCTCTGGGCAGAGGATGCAGAGAATACCCTGCCCCAGAGCATTCACAATCCACTTCAGAGCCAGGAGGAAAAGGGAAGAAGAGGGAGCACGTGGGGAACAGAGTCCCAGTAGAAATCACTACTGGCCCCATGGCCAGATGAGGGAATTTTGTGAATCCCAAGCAGGGATAATTGTCACCAAGCCTTAATATCACACTGTTTCTTCCCTGGTGATGAAATTCCTCTTGTTTCCACTCTAGCACCCATAAAGCAGCAACTCACCCTCTGCAGACACACACAAGGCCCTGGCAGGGCACCAAGGGTGTGCCAAGGTCACGCCCTGCATGTTCCCTCCACCAGCAGGAAGGGCAGGTGCCTGCAAGGACATGGGCCACTGGCTGCAATTCAGCCCCTGAACTGGTGCTTGCTGACAGCTGCTTCTCTGATTGCATGTGTTTTTCAGAGTCAAGAGACTGCTGCATATAATGGGAGAAAAAGGCCTTTCAGATGCTGTTTGTGGTCTTTGGGTTTCAAAATCAAGACATCAACCATCTGTCAGCAAACACAGCATACAAAACTTGCAGGAGAATCCTCTCCAGTTGCTATTTCCCTGTAACAAGACAAAACAAGAAAGAAGAAAAGGCATTTTATTGTGAAGTCTCTCAGGCTTGCAAATGCACTCTGCCATCTCCATGCTTTCTTTTGTGTACACTGTGCTTGGCTTGGCAGGAACCTGCTCTGTTATCCTTCCCCATCCCTTCTAGTCCAAAGCAAAGCTGCAACCCCTGTTAAGAGTGAGGTGCACAGGGTGCAGAGCCTTGGACAGGGGAAGGAAAACAAGCTGAGAGAGGCTGCAGGTGTAAGTACTCTTACTGCATAGGTTAAGAGGGAGATGGGAGTGTGACAGGGCCCAAGAGCAGGATTTAGGAGAAAGAAAAAACTTTCCCAGGGCAGAGGGGAATGTGTAGTGACACCATGAGACAGTCCCAGCAGGTAGCTACTGTTAAGTGAGACTTTGAATGTGTGGAGCTGTAGAGAGAAGGTAGGATGGTCTGCTTGTTAGACACTGAGGGCTGCAGCCAGAGGCTGCCCAGGTGCCTCCTCCCCCGAGCTCTCTGGAAAAACACAAATCAGACACCATTTCTTGCCATTTCCCCCCCCATTTTTTATTTGCTGTTACATCAGGTAGCACACTGTTTTCCATCTCATGACTGCTCAGGCATTGGCAGGGCTGGAGGTCACAGAAGTGGAGCATGCCCAGCGTTAGGGCCAGCTCTGCTGTCCCTGTCCCATCGTGCAGGAGCAAGGCATCCAAAACCCCTGTTCCTGCCTGTTTGGCCGGACAGGGCTGAAGTAATTTCTCTCTAAATATAACTCTGCGCACATGGTGGAGCCCAGCTCTGCTGGCATAGCACAGCACAAGGAAAGGGAAGGCCAGATGGCTAATTCATGCTGAAAGGCAGCATGAGGCAGAATAGAAGACAGGCAATGACTTGGCACAGTTACCAGTTTCTTGGGTGCTTTGGAGAGGGCGTTTTACCTTTCTGTGCCACTTAACCTTGGCTTTTCAAGTTTGTTTTTTTTTTTCCAAATGGTGATACCTATTTGTCAGGGACTGTATCTCCCAAAAGGGGATAATCATGGCACACAGACTTTAGGCATGCAATGTATGAGATATTTAATCAAAAAAGGGAAGCAGGTGCATCCTCCTGGAAATTCAAATCATCCATTTCTGTGACTACAGCAAGCCTTGGCAGGTAAGTGTGGTGGTGACTTCACTCGTTTGTACCTAACCAGTGTGCTGTAGGATCTCCTTCCATATATGAGATTAGAGTTCCCTTAAATCAGCTGGGTAACACTGTGCCATTTTTATGTTCCTTTTAGGAGGACAGATAGCACCTGATCTAGCAAACAGTCATTTGGGTTGGAGCTAACCTCTGTGGATTTGTGGGGTTTTTGGGGGGGTAGGTTGTTTTGGTTCTGTGAGCATGGACCAGTAAGTAGGAAGTTAATGACTTTGGGCTTAGTGCCATTTTTGACTGAGTAGTAAATAAAGGTTTTCCTTCTTGTGGAGCTACAGGTTTGACACACAGGTATTTCCCAGAACAGATGCTGATACAGATTCTGTGCTCCTGAACACAGAGTAAGTGGGTGGACACTATCTCTGTTTGCTTAAGACTCAAAAATTTGTATATTTTATATGTGACTTTACTCTGACCTTACTTGAGTCCTCCCTTTTTGTACCCACTCTGCCTGGAGGCAAGTTTCCAGAATCCCTTCAGTCTGCCTGCCAGAATGGCTTTCTGTCCCCTGGTCCTCAAGCCAGGGACTCTCTCTATGTCCAAAAGTGCAGATTGTCCCTCCTGCCTATGGATGCAGCTTCATTTCTAGAGCTGAAACTCAGAGGGCTTGCAGCCTTGTAGCAAAACTCTAATTGCTCATTCCTTGCACAGGAAGTTTGAGTGCTGATCTGTCCATGGCTGGCTTAGATGTATAGAAATGGGGGACAAGGGAGTTGGAGGGATGCAGTGACTCCTCACTGGATGCTTGTATGTTGGAAAGAGGGGAAGATAGCACTCAGACAGAGTTTCTGTCTCAGCATTTGGTATTTGCCTGGGTTGTTGTGTTGTTTGGGGCAGAGTTCTCTCATCTGCTTTAGCACATTGGCTTTGCAGCTGCTGCAAGAAAAGGTTGAGGACCACCTATCTACTGCTCAGAGTGCACTTAGGAAAGTACACTGTGCCAGCAAATTAAATGTTCACGGGTATTTCTTCCAGTATATGTGTGGTTTGTGTTTGCCAAGAGTGGAGGAGCTGTTGCCATGCTGTGCCACAGGCTTCAGGTGACACAAACAGTTATAGGTGATGAATTAAGTGCAAATATTGCAAATTATCACCTTCTTTGTTTGCAGCACAAAAGATACAAGCCAGTTGACCGAAGTGGCACTGTGATGATAAAAGCCTGAAACCAAAGCAAGACAAAAATTTCTGCTAATAATCCCTGAGAAGCTGAAGCTGGTATTCCTCCTAGGCTGGGGAAAATAAATGCAGTTAGTTATTGGCTGCTTGCTGAGCACCCACAGACACCATAAGTGGGATATCAAAGAAACTCCAGCTTAAGGGCTGCAAGGTTTGCCAGGTTGCTATTGAACCACAACAGACGAGATGAACCCCACAAAATCTGGGGTAGATTAAAAGACGTAGAACTTCAAGGCCTCCTAAGCATCTAAACAGAAGTTGACACTATGATCTGGAAACTTGATTTAGTAACAGCAGGAAGGGTATAGAGAAAAGTGTCACAAACACAAAGCTTACAACAGTCATCCCAGTGTCACAGGAATTTAAACTGTAACAAGATTGTGTCAAGGTGTTTAAGCCGTGCCTAGTTAAAATCTTGTGGCCCCTCAGATCCTTTCCTATGCATTTGGCATGGTAAGGTCCTGCATGGGATGGCCCTGCAAAGGCCCACATCTGGCTCTCAAAAATGTGGTGTTGGAAGTAGGTAGCATGGCAATGAGTGTGTGTTTGCTTTTTAGCTGTGCATTAATGTAGCCATGAGGGCAGAAACAGGGAGATTCTGCAATGAAGCCTCAGAAAAACCCCAAATCAATCAGGGACAGGACTGGCACAGAGGTAGTTGTGTAGATCTGCTCTGTGCTGTGAGTGAAGGCAGAAAATCTTCCTTCAAGTTCTCTGGAGCAGGGAGAAATGTTGCTGGCTTGCCAGGTGATTGTGTGAAACATTGCCTTTCTGCAGGAAAATGGGGCCTTTGAGTAGTTCCTGTGCCAGCTGCTGTGGCATATTAGAGTCTATTCAAGCAGAGTCCAGAAGTACAGTTTGCTGGCTTGTCTAGCTGTTGAAGCCAGCTTTTCTGATGATCTCTGCCCCTCCATGCTCTTCTCACAGCAGTGAAAAGTTGATTATACCATAAAGTATCTCTGCCATTCTCCTTGGAGTCTAAAAGGAATATAAAAGATGTCAAAATCTCCTCTGAAGCTTGCATTCCCCTGCCACTTGGGCACACAAACATTAGTGGAATTTTAGACTCCTAGATTCCAGAAAGATTGAAACCTTGCTTCCCAGTGCAAAAGATTGACTTGGTTATTTGAAGAGAATCAGGCTGCCAACCTTTTGCAATCTCTGCAGAAGGAAATAGCTTCAGTATTGCTTTCTTTATTCATCTGCCATGCTGAGTTAGGAATGGCTGAGCACAGGGCTTGCAAAACAGGATCCAGGCTGTGCTCACACATCCTGCTCCAGCTGCAGCTTATGGATGAAGCCATTCACTCCCCCATCCTGGGCTCCCTCCCCTCTCTTCACCTCTTGCTGCCAGGCATTCATTCTTTTCATACAGCCAAGGCAACCACCAATCACAGTGTAATTGCACCCAGTCAGGCTTAGTTAAACATACAGATCAAAATAAACCTGTTTACCTGGTGATGGCCCAGCCCTGAAATGGTTTGGGGACTGCTGGAAAAAGCAAAGGGGCTGGATGCCAAGCTGCTCATGGGCTTACCCAACATCAGCCAGGTCTGGGCAGGAGCAGAGCCTCCCTTCTCTCTGAACTGTCAAAGAGGAGTTTCAAATGGGGAAATACAGTGGAGTCACGTGCTCCAGCAATTCAGCATGGGGAAGACACAGGAGGGCCATGACCTGTGAGATGTGCAAGTTGTGGGTTAGAATGCCATCACCTCAGAGAGCAGAGCACAGAAAACTGCACATCTGGAACAGGTGGGAGCCGTGGAGGCTGTAATTACAGGTGTATGGCAGGCTGGGTCACTGTGCTGGCTGCTGAGCCAGCTGGAGCTGTTTGAGCCTGGACTAACTTTGGTGTGATTCATGGTGTTAATGATGCACTTTCTTTGCAGTGAAGGAAGAAGCCTTTTGTCCTCTCTTCTTTGTTTCAGGATGGTTTTGCCTTACATCTGTCAAATATTATTATTTTGTCTCCAGCTTGTATTAATTTTTGCAAATTAGTCCCCACAGTGAGGGTCTGTACAAAGGTTTTGTGCTGCATCTTCTAAGCCTGCCTTAATGTCAGTGTTTGTCTTTTGAAGCTAATAATTAAAAGGGAAAAAATACTGTCTGTGGATTTCTGTCGTGATGCCAGTTGAGTCCATTTTCTCTTGTTGGTAACTATCAGATCAGACTTGCACCCACAACAGACTGTGTTTGGGGGGGAAAAGTGTCACTGCTTTTATTTCATGTCTGGCCTGACAAGAATAGTAATGAGAGCAACAAAGCACTTGCATCCCTGGTTAGTCAGCTACAAAACAGGCAGGCTGAGTCCTCGATGTACTGTCAGTTCTGTGTGTTGTGTAGGCAATTAACATTGATGCTGAATTAATTAATGATGAGAAAACATCAAAGGGTTGGGGTGCTTCAGTTCAGATGAGCACCAGAAGCTCAGATTGTTATCAGATTGTCTAGGAGTTGTCTGAGGGGATCTTATAACCTGTGTTTTGCTGCAAGCCAGGAAAAGACTGGGGCTTCCACCCTGTATGTCATGTGTTCAGACCTCTAAAACATTCTAGGAGACATTTTTATGGAGACTGAGCATTTCTCCTGTATCCATTTTGACCTGTTTTGTAAACATCTCATCTAAAGTCTTACAGTTGTTCTGTTTTAGAGGTACACTGCACAGGTCTTCTTACAATAGGTTAATAGTCTCAACTTGTGCATTTTTAAGACAATGAATGAATTCTTATAAGCATGGTCTCTGGAACAGGCAAAAGCAAAGGGGAGGAGGTTGGCAGTGAGGTTACAACCAGAATTTGCCATCATCTAAGGCAACATTTTGATTCCCCTGTTTCTGGAGGCAGAATTAATCTATGTATTTTCTGAAATTGTAGTTACCAAGCTGGCCTTGTTGGATGAATCAGAGAAACCCACTGGATTAAGTTTGTGTGACAAGGTTTTGGTAGCAGAGGGACTACAGAGATGGCTTCTCTGAGAAGCTGCTAAAAGTTTCCCCTGTGTTGAAACTAGATGACCTTTAAAGTCTTGTTCAACTCAAACCATTCTGCCAATTTTTGATGTGTATGGCAGTATTTTTGGTCCCATCCTATCATCATAAATATCTATTCTTCCTGTAGAGAAATGCAATGCACCATGTCAATGACTGAACTGTCAGCTCTAGGAAGGGGTGGAAAATGGAACTGAGCAGCACATGAGAGCCATTGAAAGGAAATCCCACCACAGTGTGTGGATTGTGGCATAGAAATGCTGCTGGTGGGCCATAATGCAGAACTTCTCCCTGCATTTCTGTCCTCAGAATATAATTAGGTGTGCAATCCCACATGTGTGCCTGAAAAAGTTTCTTACTGACAAGAATAGCGAAGTTTTAAAATTAAAAAAATATGAACCAAAGGGAATGAAAGTAGTCAATGTTTTATTATCCAAAGAGAACTTTGATGTAGAAAAGTTGCACACAACCCAAACCATCAATTAAATTCACCTCATCTGTGGCCTGCTTGATTTCAAAGGTCTTTGACAAGAGTTGTACAAAGGAAGTTTTAAAAGTTCTTGCATTATAGTTAGTATTTAAAAAATCATGACTTTTTTTATGGCTGCACATACTCCATGCCTCTTCCTAAGGTAGCAAACCAAACATCTGTTTTTTAGGCTCAATGATGCTTGGATCACGATCAAAGGGAAAGGTTGCCAATTAACCCCCATGATCTCCCCTCCATGTGTGTTTGATGCCATATTTTTTCCATCTGATTTATTTCATCTAAGCTCAATATTAAATCCCTTACCAAATTCAGATTAGCCATGGCTTTCCTATTGCTCTGACAACACATCAAAGCTCCAGAGGACCCAGAAGATTGAATTAGCCACTGTCTGAGTTTTCACTGAGCTGCTCTTAGACGTGTATCTATGTAAGGAACAAAGGGAATAAATGATATCTCTTCGCTGAAACTTTCAGAAAAGTTAAATGAGTATAAGGTAAGACTAAGCTAAATTCAAACAAAAGAGTTCTATGCAGAGTGAGCCATATACAACAAAGAGCACTTCTATTCATTATAGAAAAATGGCTGGAAAATAAGCAGCAAGAAAATCTTGAATAACTTGGAATAATTTTAGTACGTATTTCATAAAAATGGGATGCATTGTGTTACTAAAGGAAATATGCTTGCTATTTGTATTAAAATAACTTTAGAAATAGAGGGAGGAGCCACAAGGCACTGTAAAAACTACTCTCTACTGTCACTGCTTATTGCAGTCATTAGTTACCCTCTCAGCACAGAGGGACAAACACTTCAAGTCTGTCTCGGGGAGCTAGGCTACTGCCAGGAGCATGTAGCAGTGAGGAAACCTAAAGCTGGTGCTTGGGAGAAAGAAGGTAATGGTTTAGAAAGGGGAAGAAAAAAAAAAAAAAGAAGAGGAATGTGAACTTAGCCTTTAAGGTCTCAAAATTAAAAGACTTCGTGTACAAGACTTATTTCATCTCGTTGGCCAAGTAGCAGAACTGTTCCTTGGTGATGCCCCTTCAGCTAACCCTATCCCCAAGGGTGAGATTTAATTTTATGGGGCTACATGTGTCCCTCACACCTCAGTGAGCAGTCTAAATCAGAGATAAATGATCTGGATTTGGTCCCATGCCATTGGCATTACAACAGTGACAGTGACCAGTAGGTTGGGCAGGGCTTTGCTGTCACTTTCTGGGGCAGCTCCCTGTGTGTCCCCAGTGAAGCCAAAGATAGTGTCAGATGCTGTGATGCTGTATAATTCCATCTAGTCCATTTTGTGGGAGAAGCTGCAAAATCTTGGGCCCAGCAGTTGAAACAAGGATTCTATCCCAAGGGTTATTCAGAAGTCAAGGAAGACTGGTACAAATCTTAGGCCATGTGTTTTTTGTTTCTCCTGCAAACACATCTGCCACTTCCCTGTAAGCCAATTCAAAATTTTTCCACTTGGGAGATTGTGGGGAATCATTTCAGAGATGGAGCAGGCTCAAAATAAGCAGAAAAGAGTAAAAGAGGGAGCTGTGGTTTGCTGAAAGGTCTAGTCAAGATGTGGGGGTGAGGAAATCCTTTGGGACCTTGAGTAGGAGCTATGCAAGATGGGAAGAAATATCTGTAGCAGCAATGTGGTTTTTATTGACTGTTCCTTACAAAGGCAATTGTGCAAAATAGTAAAGCATGATACAGTGACACTGGAAGGGCATTTCTTAAAAAAGAAAAAAAAATCCATGCTTGAAAAGAAAGGAGAAGCTCAGAAGAGAATAATATAAAGTACAGAGTCAGATGTGGTCACTCTCACACAATGGTCTGATGGAGGAAGACTCTCCACTGTAAGAAGTACTGCATGTGTTAGGTAACAGTTATGCTGCTTAAGGAGGTGACTGAGGTCAGAGTTTGGACCCATGTTTTGTTCTCAAGCCTTGTCTTTAAGATGTGCTGTGTGGCCAGGTATGAAGGCTGTTGTGAAGAGGCAGGAGATGAGTTGCTCTGTGTGGTGGCTGGGACAAGGAGAGACAGTTTTATATGGCAACAAGAGGAAATATTTCTGGCAGCTGGCTAGTACTGCTCTGGACTTAGGGCATCTGCAGGGGCCTTGGAATATGAAACCAGAGGTCTTGCTACACTCAGGTGTGTTTAAGTGCATGTGTAAAACTAAGTATGTAAATTAAGCCATTTGTTTGCAGTGTGTAATGAATCTAAGAAAATTTATTATCTATAGGCTTTGAAGTCTTGGCATATATTGACATAGCTGCTGTTAGGCTTATGTGTGTAGGTGGAAGGGCAAATGCTGAAACAGGAGAATATTGTTTTTCAGCAGCTGACTGGCATTAAGGACCAGCAATGGCCAATATTGTGCCAGTACTTAGTTTAAAAAAAAAATCCAAAACACTCACAACTACACAACTTCAAAAACAGACTTATGATACCCATCAGCATCCAAAACATGAGTATGATGTAGGAATGTTCAGCAAAGATGCACAGGAATTTATGTACTCACATCTCTGGCACTTGGAGTTTACTTTTTCCCAAATGTGCCTACTCGATGCCAGCAAAACTGGTTTGGTTCCTTCCCTTGAAAATGATATTTAAACAATAAAGCTTTTTCTCTGTACTAAGATCGCATTCAGCTGTACAGATGGTTTTGGTTTTGTTGTAGCACGCTCTTACCTGCATCACTATCTTCCCCTCTAAACGCTTCCTTCCATTCCCCTGCTTTATTTATATTAGAGCTTGGGTCACATGAATCTCAGAATTTTCTGTTAACTGTAAGTGTTTCCAGGCAGTTTATCTTTGGATAAACCAACTTCCATAAAGTTTTCTTCCAGAGAAGTGTTGGAAATCCTGTGCTATTTAATGGTGAAATGGGCTGTGTTTCTTTTAAAAGATTTTTTGGGCCAGAATAATTTTTTCTTTGCAGTGGAATGCTAAAATGAGCCAGAATAGAACCAGTATCATCTGCTGACCCCCCCTTCAAAATATAGGGCAGAAAACGCTCTGCTATTCCTGTCAGTGAACTGGCAAATCTTCACCTAAAACATAATTTCCATGAAGATTAATAGTCCTGATTATATGAATTTGAAAGGAGAAAAGTCACAGTGTTTTCTGGCATGTCTGCTGCTTACTGGTTCTTGCCATTAGAAATCTTGTACTGCACTCTTAGTTGACCTCCTCCAGCTTTGATTTTAACCATGAGTGTTCATGCTTTGCCTTTGAAATAAGAAAAAACAGAATTTGGTTGCTCAATGCCATTTGCAGTCTTACAACAAAAAGAGGCCATTCAGAGCAGGTGAAAAGCAACCCTGAAATGGTAACTGAAGTATGAACCCCAGTTCCACCTGCTCTCCCCAAGTTTTCACATAGGCTGGGAAAGAGCAGGTATCCATGGGAAGACTTTCAGAAGCAGAAGTGATAGGAGTTTTAAGTTGCTTTTGGTTATTCCCTTTGCCATTTTCAAGCCTGGATCTGAGCAGTCAGAAAGGGGAGGGCACCTGAGGAAAATGGGATGGGAGAGGCACAACAATGAGGCTGAGCACTCAAAAAGTGTGGGAGTTGGCCCTCATAGCCAGACTATTTTCCCATGGTGCATGTCTGAAGTCGATAGTAGAGCTGGTTACAGAAGTACAGATACTTAGCGCTCAATTTTCCCAATCAGGATTTTAATTCTGCAATTAAACACCTGCACGCTGATTATTCAGAAAGCCTGTCAGAGCTTACCTCTTACAGTGGGTGTCAAGTGCCAATTTTAGGTCTAAGTGCAGATGTAGGTGCATGAACAGAGGGTTTCGAGATTGGAAACCGGGCTCTTAACAACAACAGGTTCATCTGCCTGTGACTCCCCTGCACTGAGCAGCAAAATCAGCTGGGCTTTAAGGGGGAGAAGGCTGAGGATAAGGAGCACAATCCAGCTAATAGCTGCTGTTAGGAAACTGTCGGAAGATGACTTGCTGCCTGACAAGGAAAATACTGTTCTGTTAAACAGGGCAGCAGGCTCTTCAACTCCAAATTTATGCTTCCTTGCTTTGCCTCCTTTTAGTTTCTGAACTGCTTTTCAGTGTCTTCACCTGCAGACTGAGCACATAATTAATTTAATATATTTAATGGAGTTCAGCACCTTCAGAACCCAGAGAGACTGGCTGCTGTTTGACATCCTTCTCCCATGGGGCAGAGGTAGCGTGTGCTAAGGGGCACCAATGTACCCTACCTGCCACAGGAGTGAATAAAAAGCTGAGTGCTGGAGTCTGAAGGAACAGAGGAAGAGTGTAATGCAAGACAGGATGCAAAATGAGATATTGAAGGCAGCAGGGCAAACACAGCTCCTGTCATCAGGTTTCTCCCTGATCTGGGGACAGATGGCCTATCATTCCTAGCTTGTGCTTCAAGATCTCCTGGGAGCTGTGATCAAGTATTTCCTTTAAATCCAGGCTAACACATTGATAGTGTGAGCCACATATATCACAGATATGCAGTATGGATTTCTGCTTTATTCAAAGTAAGCCCAGAAAGAAAGGCAGCCTTGTCAGCCTTGTGCTAATATCTGCTGGAATATTTCTTGTGTGAAGGAAAGGAATCGGTTTTAGGTTGTGGAAGAGGGAGCTCCATTTCGGCACATACCCATCCAGAAGCTGACTGAGAAAAAGCAGCAATATTCCCAGTGTGTAAGGCTCAGGGCAGGGACAAAATGCCATGAATATATTTGTGCAGGACTTTTTAGAGGAGGCAAAAGAAAACCCACCAAATGAAAGAGCTCAAGCTGGTATAAAGAGCCTTGCAAATGCCAGTAAATGGCAATAGAGCCTTGCCTTAAAAAGTTTAGCTCTTTGAAGATAAAAACCCCTCTCAACCAAAGCAGGACTCCTCATTGAGATTAACAAAAGGCTGAGGTGTGCACCCAAAAAGGCAATTTTACTGTGGTCTTGAAGCAGGTAGAGGAAGTGCTCTTTCAGTGCACTCTCAAAAGTAAAAGTGACAAGACCCCAACCTGTTGCTCCCTGTGGGTGGGAGAAGGACAGCAAGAGCTAATATTCTTCCCACTATCAAAGGAAGTGATGCTGCCTCCCAGATAAGTGTAGCAGGCTAAAGTGGCATTTTAGAAAGCTGCCTGAGTTAGCCCTGGCTTCAGGAGAGCTGTTCAGCAGTGCTGTGTTAGGAAGAAAGGAAAGCCATGAATAAAATGCTGCTTGGGTGCTGTGGGCAGCTGCAGCTCCTGCAGCATGGAGGCTGCAACCTCTCCTAAGGGTGGCAAAGGTCAAGGGTCCTGTCGGGTTAAGATTAGAATATTAATAGCTGATATTCATCAGTCTGTTATCAACATTTATCAAAGTAATATCTAGCAAGCAGAACCAGTCTAGACCAGAGCCAGCAGACCTTTGTTTTTGTTTGCTCCTTTTCTCTTGCAGTGTGGGGTAAATTAAACAGGAGGACCTCTTCTCCTTTGCTGTTCATTTGTTTACTTTTTCTTTCTCCCTTGTATATTCTTAGGCTGTGTTCTGAGTCTTGGCACTACCTGCTTGAAAGAAGAGTGTATGAAATGGATAACAGCTGCTCAGGGCTGCTGGGGCCTCAAATCCTTTTCTCAGCAAATAAATGGGGAGCAACCACACCCAGCTGGATTGGTGGAAAGAGGTATATGATTATTATCAGCATTTTAGCAAGGTCAAATGATGTTGTTGATCAATAATGGAGCCCCAGTGTGCCTGATGCTCCTGTGTATCTGTTGTGGGAACACTGCCTCTATTCAGAGAAAGCAGGAAAGAGTCAGAGAGGGGATGAATTATCTTACTATGAATCACTGCAGGATTAGAACATTTGTTTCTATTTACACTTGGGTCTCCTTTTTCCAAATTGCATAACTTATTCTTGAAAAAGCACCACCCCCTTGTCTTGTGTCATGCTGGTATTGCTGAACCTTGAGTAGATGCCCTCTCATTTGGGGGTGTTGGTGCAACAAAGATTTACTGATTTAGTTGCTGGGAATTAAAAAAGAAGAAGAGCCCCCAGTTATTAGAGTGCTTGTTAAATCCCACCCTAGCTAAATAACATCTGGCTTTCTATAAATACAGCAAGCCAGTCATTAACAGTGGGACTATTCACTGTTTACAGAGCTGCATTTGAAAAGAACCAAAATGCAAAGTATTTGCTGAAAACTGCACAGCATCTGCCTGCAATAGACTTTTGATAAACCCTGTCTTACATCCCAGTCATCTTCATATTCCAGTATTGGATATTTTGTGTATGACTAGCTGTCTTATTTTCCAGAGTCACAAGCACCATCAGGGTTTCTAATGTGCACAGAAACTTCTTGTGTTCAGAACAACAACCTTGGAACTCTGCTTCTATTTAGGTATGTGCAGACAGTTCATCAGAAGCAATCAGCCTTTTAGCCTTGATCTAGCAAAGGTAAAGCCCTTTGCTAGATCAGGCAAAATAAACACAAGTTGTGCATTATGTTAGGGATTTCTTAGAAATATCTTAGTTGTCATCACACTGCAAACTCCAGCCTCACAGCTGTGTGTTGAGAAAGCCAGGGGAGGTGTGCAGAAGTAAGGATTTCTATCCACTGAGGCTGAGCATCTTTACAATCCACAGGACCTCTGATGCACAGTTTATCCACTCATGTTGCAGTCCCTCCAGGATCAAGCTACCCAGCCAGGCAAATAGGTGCATTAAGCCAGACTTCTTTGCACATGCTGGAAGTTATGAAGCCAGTTTTCCACTGCCTTTTTCCTGTGCAGATATGCTGATGCTTAATAAGACTCATTAGACATTTCCCCAGGGGCTAAGAGAGGAGTTTCTCCCTACCTACAACCAAACTCTGTCACACACGTGTAGGAGCTAAGTGTGTGTGAGAGATCCATCTGTTGTGTGTAGCTAAAAATTGCCAGAGAGGTTAAAAAGTGACCCTTTTGGTGGACAGGCAAGGGTACACACAGTGAGATCCCATAACAATTCCTTTCAGTGAAGAATCAGATTGGAAGGGGATGTTTGCAGTCAGTGGCAGAAGTGCCTGGCACCGAGGCACTGGCCCTGTGTGGTGAATCCACATTGGTTTTTCTCTCAGTGGGAGTACTGCATTAATGATATTTCCCAGCAGGATGCTCCTAGGAGGTGGCACAGGAGGGCTGGAGCAATTGCTTTTTGCTGTGAGAAAGGCCAGAGAGCTGGCAAGGCTCTCAGCTGCTTTTGCAAAGGTACATTCACCCATGTCAAGATGCGCAGGCTCCAGCACATGCTGTAATTATGTTCAGAAAAATCTGTTTCTTTATCCTTGTGAATAGACACAGGCATGGATTCTTGCACCTTTTCCTGACTGCTTTATGCTTCTCCTAGCAGTCTGACCTCCTCTGCTATAGTATTGGTGGCACGAGTCTCTTAGGATGGAAGCCTTTCTGAAGGAGAATGAATTGTTTCGCAATACATCAGAAAATGGATGGGTTTGAGCTCTGCTGCACCAATTTTGAGTTTGAATTTTAATTTTGAGTTTTTGGTATTATACTGCCATCCGTGGCTTCTGAGTGTCTTCCATATGATAACAATTAGCAATTCTAATTAGTAATTTTATGGAGTCTGCTAGATAAATATCCTTCAGGACTATGCTGTAGGGCTATAGTTTTCAGAATCACAATGGTAGTGCAAGGCACAAAATGCCTCTTTTGTGGAAGCTGCTGGTGGTGCATTTTCTGATGTTATGGACTGGACATTTGGGGAAACTGGGAAGGATATGATCATGAAGTGCTTTCTGGATGGTGCTGTGGCATCATTCCCAGTCTATCCACATACACACACCAATACACATAGCCTGAACATTTTTTAGGCTTTTAAGAAAAAGATGCTTAGAAAAATCTCCTCAGCAGAAATACAAATAGAAATTTTAAAGGAAAAATAACATAGATTATAGCCATTCACAAAACCTGCACAACAGAACTCTTGAGTGCAGAACATTTGTGGGGTGAAAGCTAAAGGATGATGCTGTTTGAGTTGCTGCTTTTGCTACTTTTCCTTAGTGTCTCTCTTCCATATTGTAGCTTGATGGAAACATAATTGAAGATGATGAGAAACATCCTACTGACTTCAGTCATCTTTGGATCAGCAGCCTCCAAAGTGCCTGCAGATTGGATGTCCCATCTTGGGTAAGTCTGGAGGGTTTCACTGCCATCATGCAGAGGTAACAGGAAGATCCCACACATTTTTTTCTGCCTGGGACAGCTAGTGCTGGGGGGTGTAAAGCAAGTAAGTACATCCTCCTGCTTTGTGTCAGCCCAACAAAAAAGTGGAACCACTCTGAGTGACCCTGGTCAGAGATCGATTGACTTATTTTTTAACCTGTGCTTACCCTTGGTTATATGATGGATCATGAGCCTGCTGAGAGCTGTGGTGGAAAATGGGGCCACAACCCAAGATCCCAGAGGCTGTGATCTCCTCTAGCACTGTGCTCAAGAAGGCAAATGTAGGGGACACTTAGAATGTGTAAACACTTGGAAACTTAGCTCAGTAACACCAAGTGCTATAAAATATACACTATTTAAATATTGTCAGTATACCAAGGAAAGCTGTCGGAAACTGATGCAACTTTTGATGTTCAAAACTGTAATGCTAGAGGTTATTGCAATTTTTTGCAATATGGTAGGAAGAGATATTTTAAATTAAACAGGAAATTGGCATATAGTGACAACAAACAGTAAGTGAAGATGTTTATGATGAGATACGTTCAGCCTGTGGGACTATGTACATGCAACATGTGAGCAAAATTTCTTGTTTAAACATTCATGTCATGTGCCTAGCCCAGAGAGCAAGAGACATGAAATCACCAAATTAGGAAAGAGGCAAGGAGGAACAATCTGGACTCAAGATCTAATCCACCATTACCTTTAAGAAAGGGAAGACTATAAGCACAAGAAGAGTATTTAGGGCTGGAAGAGACCTTCACATCCCATCCATAATCTGATCTTCAACCCAAGACAGTCTGTGGAGACCTTGGTGTTGAGCATATCTTATGATTTTTCAAAACCATTGAAGGATTTCAGTAGCACAGGTCCCACCTGAAGAGATTGATAGCCTGAGGCTGAGATGTGAAAATGCACTGAGAGCCAAAGCCACAGCCCCAGGGCTGTCACCTCCACCAGCAAAAGCACAGTGTTCAAATCAAAGCAGCGATTCAGCGCGCTCCTCTCCATGGGCCAGCACTCAATGCCAGACGGAGTGAGCTCCCCAAAGCACCTGCCTGCTAAATCCCCTGAAACCACAGCTGTGTTATTCCTTTCACAGAGATTGGTGGGACATTCTCAGCCCCAGCTCGTTTAAACCTTTGCCTGAGGTATTAACACAGAGCAGGAGAGGAATGAAATAAAGTGTGCAGGGGACAGAAATGCACGCTGGGTCTCCTGCTGGCTGCTGAGGTGAAATCCCAGTGTTGAGCAGTCTACTGTGGCCAGTTTGGGTGTAAAAGCTGCACATGCTTGCAGGGCAAGACAAAAACTTCCCTCTTCTTTTCTGAGAGTTCTGTCCGCTCCACAAAGCTTGCTACTGCTCTGTCACCCTGCAAAGAGACTTAGCCACTCCATGGGGACGTGTATCTGCAAGCCCTCCTGGCTACATCATTATCTATATGTAACTAATATGGGATAAAACTGACTAAAAGCTGGACATCTTCCAGCTTAAGAAATTTCTTTAAAGCAGGAAAGCCCTAAAACATAGCCAGTATAGTAATATATTGCAGGAAATACTCTTCAGTTTTAATTGAAAATATTTACTGCTGGCATGAGCTTTAGAATGGCTTTTAAGTGTATTTTATCTGGTATTTCTATGATATAAACTTTTAATTAGTCTTAATCAATATGAACTGGGAGAAGTGTGCACCACCATGTAAAATGAGAGTTGCATCCCTGACCTATGCCAGCCTTAGGGAGCAGATGACAGTGGATGGTAAATGCAGGTCTTGTAATATGAAATAGCAAGTTAACTGATTAGTAATTATTATTGCTAATAAAATGCACCCTGAAATTGGTGCTTTACTGTGTTAATAAATTTTTAGTAGCTCTTCTCTGTAAATATTATAGCCTTACCATGTTGAGAGGCTTTTCCAGCCATAAAAAAGGAGGTGGAACATGACAGTGGTCCCACCCTAGAATCAGGAGGGTTCTGTTCCTCACAATAACTTCCCCTATTAAAGGTGGTCTCCAGTGCTTCATTCCTCACATAAACACTTGCTGCAATGCCAAGCTGGTACTAAATTGATGGGACAGTAACACTGTGAGTAATACAGTTGCTGACATGTTCTTTATCTGCAATAGGATTCAGAGGTCATCATCTGTCCACAGCAGTTTTCATACAATGGACAGACTCATTTTGGGTCAAACACTGAGAGAAAATGCTCAAAGCAGTGTGAGAAGGTATTTATATTTTTTTTCCTACAAGTCTGTGCCTCATTAAAACCCCCTGATCCTCCCTCAGAAAACCAGGATCTTGGTAAGATATACTCTAGCTTAAACCACAAGCCTCTAGAGTATGTGAATATGTATTTAAAACAGATTTTTGGAGAAAAATGAGCCATTATTCCATTTGCAGTTCTTGTTGCTTCTGCAAAGAACAAATGTGGGACCTGTGTTATGCACTGCACAAAAAAGTAATGGAGGGCAATGACTGAAATTGGGTGTGAAGGCACCTGTCCAACACCATGGAACAAGACAACAGAGGCACAGGGAAAATTCCACAGTGGGGGTGGAAGGGAGGAAAAAAGACTTGAAGAAAACTCAACTTAAAAATATGCCCTCTGCCATTTTCTTTTTCTTTTTTTCTTAAACCTAAATCTACCTGGCATAGTGTTAAGCACTTTCCCAAATGAGTGTTGTTATAAATAGTGCTCTGCAATGCAGCCTTCACACAGGAGTGTGTCAGCCTGCCGACAGCAAAGTGTGTCTCCATTTATAACCTCACTTTCCTACCTTGGTTCGTCACCTTAATTTGCCACTGTTACCTGGGAGCTGACAGCTTCCAATTACAGTCACATTTGCAATTCCAACAGGAAGAATCAGGGCCTGGTTTTAAAGGTTTGGTCTATTCTTTCCTGAACAAGTGTTCTCCCTGAAGTCCACTCAACAGCTTGTTTCTGAGATTGTCGTCTTTTTCACAGAGGTGTTTTGAGCTGTAGTGGAGTGTAACCTGTGTGGATCCAATGTAGTTCTCACTAGAAATATTACACTCTGTTACTGCAGATTCCAGGTGCTACTTTGAAAGTTTTCTGCATTTATACAAATAAAAATTACTTTTAAATTTGGATCAAAGTTTTCTTAGAGATTTTTGCAGGGGTAAGCTGCTGAATTGCTCCTTTAAAGTGGCTCAGTGAGCAACACAGTGATATGAAGACAGATTTGGAAAGAAGTCATGGAGAAGTCAAGGCTGGTGGTGAGGTAAATTGGAGGAGAATGTATGGGAGCTGCTGCTGCTCAGGAGGCAAGTGCAAAGCTTCTCCAGCCCCACTTCCCCTTGTCATTCCCTTTGATGTCCAGACACTGCAGGACATGAGACCAGGAAGCCAGATCTTCCAGTTCCCTGTTCCCAAATTCAGTCTTTCTGAATAGGAATGAGTAAGGCAAGAGGAATGTCATTGACAGAGAGTGATTCCCTAAAGGGACTGAGCATTGCAGACTCTAGGGAAGCTGGTGAAGCATCTTGGAAGTGCTCTTGGGGAAAAAAGGTACCTGTGGGGACAGCGTTTGTGGGACATTGAAGATGGTTTGTATGGCTGAAGATGGATCTCAGACCTGATCCTCAGCTTTGCTGTTGTCCAACCACTGTGTCACTCTTTGTGGCCCCAATCAAGTAGGGTAGGTCCAAGATAGGAACTGTTGCATCTGAATGATTGTTTTTTTTCTTTTTCAAAGAGGTAAGTAGAAGATAAAGCTAAAGGAGAGACCAAGGGACTCCAAGACACTTGCAAAGAACACATCAAACAATCAGTCTGAAATTTGTAGCCAGCTCAACAGAAATCCTGCTGGTAGTGGAGATGAGAGAAACAGACCTAATTTCCCTTTCAAATATATGACACTGAGTAGAAAAGAAGTCTCTTCCATGTTACTTCTCCTCTCAGCTTCTGATGGTGCCTGCTGACAACAGATGCCACAGTTAGAAGGACAGAGCCCAGGGAGGGAAGCTGGTGCCTCTGCCACCTCCCGGTTTGTGTCTTTTGTTCAAGCTGCAGCCATCCCTCCTTTTTGTATTTAGTGGCCTCTAACAGAGCACTGCCTCTCTACTCTGTGCAGGCAGGAGACAAAAGCAGCTCTGAAATAAATGCCTTCTCCTCAGAGCAGGGCTGCTTGAGAGTGCTGCTCTCATCCTGAAGTGAGTGGAGAATCCTTGAACTGGGAGAAGTTGCACTGGCCACGTCACGGGCAGCCTGGAGTTGCTGCTGAATCTTGCTTTTTTACTTTCATTTCCCCTCTTAGCAGCAGGTTTGAAAAGTGACTTCACCTTACATCCTTGTGTCAGAGGCCTTGACCCATTATTTAGTACTTCTTTACAAGATTAAATAGAATTTCTTTGAGTACTTAAACAGAGACAAGGAAACTGTATAGCTTTCTACCCTTCTGGGATCTGAATGTAAATAGGATCTGCTTTTTAATCACAGGATCATCTTTAAAACCCAGTATGAAGGGCAATTCTCTCCTCTTTCCAAAGGAATTAATTTTGTGGTGTAAGAAATTGAGAAGGAAGCAGGAAGGGACTGGTGGGACTATGTGGGCCAGAAGTCATATGCTCCAAGCAGCTCCCCAGTGTAGTTAATACAGTTTGATTAAAATTAGTTTGTTTTTTTTGTTACACTAGTTATCATAGAGGATTGCTCCCAGCATGGAGAACCCATCCTTCTGGGTGCAGGAGGAACTCCAGCAGCATTTCTCCTGTACTATGAGCACAGTGATCAGCTACTCCCAAGAGAAGTGGGCTGAGGCAGCAGTCACAGCATAACTGCAGGATGGATTTCAGCATGGGCAGAATGAGGTAAGCATGCCACAGGCCCACTGCCCTGGTGCAGCCCCTGAAATGTCACGGGCAAGAGCTAGAAAGGACACCAGACACTGTTTTTCAATGTGCAGGAAAGATTAGTCTGGTCTGGTTTATGTGAAATGCAAGGAGAGAAGTGGAGGTGCCTTCCTTGGGGCTTTGGATCCCTAAGAGAGAAGAAAAGGCTCTGTAGAGGGTGGGACCAAACTAATTCTGTGTGTTATTTCTGAGAAGAGCCTTTTCCTCTGTGGTGATGCTGGGGCTGTTGCAGGCTGCACCACGCACACATCTGCTGTTTCCCATCTAAATATCATGCAGCATGGGTGAATAACAAGCAGAGACACCTGTGCCTGCACTTCACTTGATCATTTTCCTAATTATATGACATTTTTTTGTGGGTCAAAACATACTAAAACAACCACTTAGTGGAAAGCTAGTTAAAGGTGTGTGACTGACTCACTAATAAAATTGCTGTGCACTTAGTACCTGCCAGAAGAGCCCAAAGCACCTACTGGATTTTGAGCCTGATTCTCTCTTCCCTTACACCAATGCAAATCAGGAATGACCCCCATTAGTCATTGCCCATGTATAGGCACACACATAGAGGCTAAGAGGAGGAGGAAAGTCCTTAGAGATGGATGGGGAGATTAATTGTATGTGAAATGCCCCAGGCAACTTGGATCACCCTACTGCAGTTGCACAGGACCACAGGCTGCAAAGAACATGGAATAATGAGTGTATGTCCTGGGATTTCCTAGGGCATCGCTGCCCAGTTCTTGAATCTGACTATAGGTATGAGCTGGAAAAGAGTTTACCAGTTTGGTGATAGGATGAGGAATACAACACAAGGACAAAAGCAAAACTGTTTGTCAGCAAAATACCTTAAACATATTTCTGCATTACTTAGAGAGATGAGGTACTGGGCCCTTCTCTCTGAAGTTGCAAAATGGAACTAAATGTGCAGGACTAGAAGAGATAAAACACCACAAGTGTGTGTGAAAGAACATTTTCCTGAGGCACCTTTGGTCTTGCCCACACACAACGAATTGCTGTCCTTCCCAAGAGAGGCAGTGGGGGAGAGAGTGCACAAGAGAGACCATTGCAAGGACTGCAAATGGGGAGGGAGGAACACAGACCTCGCAAAAGGGATTTATTATCCAGTTTGGAGGTGGGGACACACACAGTTCTGGGAAGCTTTCAGCATGTGCTTTTGTCATGACTTCTACACATGCTTCCAACCACATTGCTGAGCATCCCTTTGTGCCAAGGTGTTTGTGTTGTCTTAAAGCCCTTTATGAATCATGTCTGTGCTGTGCAGGTTTTATGTTTTGAAGAGCTGTGAGATCTAATGAGAACTTTTCCTGTCTCTGGCATAGTGCAATTATTTATTGGAAGGGAAGCAGTCAGGTATGAAATGAATGAATTTCATAAGCAACTTCTTTTTAACGTGTTCTTTCAGTTCTTTTCCCCTTGAGACTTCCCACCATCCTGTGCCTGCTTTCCCCACTTGATCCGTTGTGAGAGGATTGATTTCCAAAGGAAAAAAATACCATTTTGAAAGACTTCTCTGAAATCATAACTGACTGGCAGGGAGACAATTTAATAGGGGGAGATGAAACTGGGACACTGGAAATAAGAAGTTAATAGGGGATTTAGTCATATACACAAAACAGCACTAGACAGGTGGATGTAAAACAGCTCTTTGATTTCCTGCAGAGCTTGCTGTAGTGCACAACAGGTTCTCTGAATGTCAGCAAGGATACCTCTGTGACCATCTCAAAGGTAAGTGGCCACTGTCTTGCAGGTTATAAGATCTAGATGACTGGAGCTGGAGTGAAATAATGCTTGTATATTCCTGCCACTCTGTTGTAGAGAACCCCCACTATGTTGAAGCCCACAAGATCAGTGTCAGAGAAAGATAACAGATATAAAACATGTAATTATTTCTCAGCAGAATTCCAGAATTGTTGCCCTGTTATCTTCTATTTAAAGCACTGCTGGAAATAAACTTTTAGATGAGGTTTTTTGAGGGCACCATCAGTTTTATTGCAAGGGTCTGCAAGTACAATATGAGTGTGCATACTTAAAGCACAGTGTTGCATGTTTTAAACAATAGTATTAAGGAAGCAAAATATCTGCAGAATTAAAAAGTGAAACAAAGCACCTCTAAATCCCTTGTGGTTGCACAGAGAAAAAGTCTAGCATTTCCCTGGTCTGCAGAGATTTATTATAGTTCCTTCTCCTGCATGGCTTGGAAATGATAGGAACTGTTCCAGGGTGTCCCAGAACCTCTGTGGTCCCAGACAATTGCTCCAGGAATTCAACATCATTAAAACACAGCAGCACACTCTTTGTAGGCTCATTGCTGCAAGCAGAAGGGAGAAGTGGAGGTGTTGGCTGTGGGCTGAAAAACCCATAATATAGCTCTTAGGACACAAGGCACAAACCAAACCCAGAACTGCAGGATTGAAAAAAAAAATAGAGCAACTGGAGAGGTAGGCCTTCAAATCTGTAAATTAGTAGGAATTACCGCCTGACAGTAGGTGACTCTCTAATGTCCAAATTCACCCAGTCATTTAGATGTCTAACTCCCATTAATTTAAAAATACTTGATGGCCTACCCTTTTTATCTCTTTTTTGGGTTTGATCTTCTCTTTGCATGAATTTCTCACCTGTGCAAGGAAGGAATAATAGCTTTCCTTTACAGGGTAATGTGAGGATAAATATCAAAGGCTGTCAGGCTTGGTTAGGGCGCTGGAAAGGACAGGGAAAGCTCACTGCACATCAACAAGTATGTGAGCTATCAAGCTGGCTTTAGGGCAGAACTGTAAGGATCTAATCTGTGTGCAAGATGAGGAAAATAATTGGGATCAAGTTATTGTTCATCTGCTGTTCACAGCTCAAACCAAATATTAAAATATGCACTCAAATGTGAGGTGGATGCTGTTAATTTTAATTTTTTTTTTTACCTTAGAGGTTAACATTTCTCCTATGGTTTCCCTTCACAGAACTGACCCTACTGGCTCAGTGGCATAACATGCCAGCTTACAGGTACCATAAAAATGTAAAACTCACGAAAATGTACATTGCAGCTGGTTTCCACCTCTGACAGCCAAACCAAGCACAAAATCAGTGCAGATTTGCCCCATGTGTGTCACTCAAGTCCTTCTACAGGTGTCATCTCCAATCTAATTAGAAAAACCTTCCAATCTTCCTTTGCCTCCCTCATGGCCATATAGAGAAGAGCTACCAGCAGAAGCCTCCAGTTGTTTTCAATATCCATTGATTAGAGCTTCCCTTCTCCTGAGGCCAGATGTACACCCATTTTTTCACACTGCACCCAGGCCTGGGCTCTGCAACAGCCCTCAGAGAATCTTGGTGAGTCAGTGCTCAGCACAGTGAACATGGGAGAAATTATGATGGAATTTTCCTACATTGCAATATACTTTTGCAAGTATGCTCTTTCTCTTCTTCCCAGGAATTAGAGGTTGGTGGGGTTTTTTTGAGTACTTTCACAGGTTCTGGGTGTTTCTGGTTTCTTTCAAAGCATGAGACATTGGCTTCTGTTAAAGGTGTTTTATTGGTATCACTGGACCTTTGAATCAGGTATGACAAATTCCCCATGATGCAAAACCAAGTTGCACTGGGATAGGGAATAAGATTATATTTACTACTCTGGGCTTTGCTTCTTTTTCTCCACTAGTTTTATTTCATTGACCTCTGCACAGCTGCTCTTGATGCCTTCCTCTGTAGGAAGAGAATTAGTCTCTCCCTTGAGCTTTGCAATGCCGAAGAGATTCAGAAGCTAACTGGAAATTTTCAATATCAATTACACCTTTACTGCTGAAATACAGCTGCCTGTGAATAGTCATGGGTTTTTTACTGCTAATAGGAAAAGAATCTCTCACAGTTGTTAATTAACACTGCTCCAGATTTATCATTATTTCAACAGGATAGCCTCAGGATGGATTTAACCCCTTACTCTTCTGGAAGGAGTTTAAGTGACTTTGTCCTATTCAAGAGCATAGGATGACTTGTTGACTGGGATGCTGGTGGAGGCTGCTGCCCTGATGCCACTGAAATCCAGTAGGATTTTGGTGTGGTTCGTCCCAAGATTTTGGTATGGCTCATTCCTGAGGTCAGACTCTGATTATTGCAGTAATGGGCAGCAATTACCAGGCTCACAGTAAGTTGCAGAGGTCTATCATCAGAGAGTACTGATTGCCCAGAGCAAGAATGAATTGCATTTCTTGACCCATTAGTAATCTCTAATTTTATGCGAAGTATTGCTTCTTAATTCACTTATTGAGGTTAATATTGAAAAGCTTTTCTTGCTTTGAATGCTCTTCCTGTTATCATTTGCAATTAACAATGGTGCAGTAGGGAGAAATGAAAGATCAATGAAGCCTCTCTTATCTTTTAGTATCCACCTTGTGAGGTGAATTTCTATTCTCTTAGAAGGCCACAGTGTTGGGTTCATTCTGAAGATGGATGTTTTTGAGACTGCTTGGCAACTTTCCACCACTTGTATGTCAGACTTGATCACTAATTCCTACCTCTGTCAAAGGTTAATAGAGGACTGTTATGTGTGTAATCGTGCCTCACTGAGGAAAGGGGTCAGATGGGTTTATAGGGATGAATCTCTATTGATTGCCAGGAGTATTTAAAATAATTGGACTCAAGCAATCAGATTGCCCAATTATGGTTATGAGATGGGTCTATATGGGGTAATGTACATGCTTGATATAGATTGCAACTGATCCAGCTTCATTTGTCTTAACGTGTTGAATTTTCACTCATTTCCTTATTAAAGCTGAGAAAAATTAGAATAAGTTTTAGGTATCATATATAAAATTGACTAGAAATTCATAAAACAGTATGCATCTCTAGAGAATCCATAGGAAAGTGTGCCTTCACTAATGAATGAAGGAATAAACTGGGTGTTACAAGTATTCATGAGGTTAGTCTAGGACAAAGAGAATACAGGTGTCTCTCAGAGATACCCACAGAACATATGTCATTCTCCTGTCCTTGTAACTGTTTGCCAGAGGGTGAAAGAAAACCCAAAAAAACCAGAAACAAAGACAAACCACGGAAGTTACAAACCTTAGTCTGAGGACCGCAGTGCAAAAATAGCGTTTACCACTCAGAGGGCAGAGATCTGCAGTCCTATCCAGCAGAGTTAGGGTAGTTAGGGTAGGTTTCCTTTAGGAACCTACCTCCCCCTTGAGGTTTCTCGCATGTTTCTGCAGTCTTTTAGGAATGCTACAAGTGCAGTCAGGAGGCAGAAAGACTCAAACCCTAGGGGTCCTGCTGGCCGGGGGGCTGCTTTTACACTGTAGCAAGGAAACTCAAATATATGACTCCAAACTGTTGATGTCAAGGACTGATAGGGCAGACAACCCAAAAAGTGTTATTTTTGAAAGCTTGCCCTGTTTTCCTGATTCCAGGAGGACCAATTCACTGTTTTAAACGTGAGCTATTCATGGCTTCAAATTTCAATATAAAACTGTGCTGTTGCTGCTGGGAGACAATCAGGGTTACCATGCTGAGGCAGCGAGCAAAACCTTCTTGCTCTGCCTTAACAAACAACATAGAAATTCATCTGTCTAAAGCTTTCAGGCAAGCAGTCAAGTTATTAACAACTCTTTTTCTTTTTAAGTTGTCCTTAATGATTTCAGGTTCCCCCTACTTTGCAGGTTACACTGGGAAGCATTTACATTTGTGCACTTCTGAGAAGCTGCAGCCACTGCCTTGCAGCACAAAGTTCATGCATGTCCATGCCATAACCCAAGACATCACAAAGTGGAAAATCTTCTCAGATAGTTAAATTAAGGAAAAAATAAGGCAGATTTTGAGGCATTTGGGAAAATGTTTTAAGCCAAATCCAAAGTCCAGTGACCTTTCTCCTGTATGTTTTGAAAAGTGGAAGAATGGTCCTACAGGGTGAGACCATAGATCCACCCAACCCACTATCCCAATTTAAGAGGACATGGGAGAAAAAGATGAAAAAACAGACTTGAATATCGTGGTGTCTTCCCAGCTAGTAGTCTAAGAGTTAAGACCAAAAGCCAGAAGTTCTCCAGGTTAAATAGCCATAATTTGATGGTAGTCAGTGCTATATAACAAAAGCTGGGTTGTTGTCATGGGTATTTCAAGGATCTACTTTCATTACTGAGTGAAGTTTACTTAAAAAAAAAAAAAAAGAAAAGATAGAAAAAGCTCACAAAACCTGGCTGAGAGCCAGACTCCAAGTTCATTGCTATCAAAATAAAGACACTGTGAAGCAAAGTGGACTTTTGAGTCAGGAAAGGGGAAGAACAAGCTTGCTGTTGTATTTTTAAATTGGCATTACCATAATCAGTCCCACTAGTATAATTTGGAGGTGAAGAGTTCACTTTTTCCTGCCATCCCAGCACTTTTTTCATAGTCCAGACTCACAGAGTTAATTGTAGCATGCCATCCTTTCAAATGCAGGGCTCATCAAAGGCAACTGCAGCAACCACAGGCTGCCAGCACCGGGCGAGATATTCTGCTTCAGGTACTGAAAAGGTTAAGGCTGTTGACACTTTAACATTGTTAATTAGGTTCTAAAAACCTTATAGGCCATTATGCTGGAAAGCCTAGATGGAAAGTTTCTGTATCTATTATCATGGTTATTTCAGGATTCAGAAAGTTATCTTCACAGGCAGAAACACTTTCTATGAGTGAAAGTTTTCATGCTGCAATAACTGGGATATTTGTGAAAAGATCTCAACAATGTCCAGAATTTCTACAAGCACAGCCCCAGTTATCTTCAGCCCCTTTCTTGCCCTTAGAAACAATTGTAAAATCTGCAATGGAAAACTGGGAAAATCCCACTTTTAAAAATTTGATTCTCTCTCCTTTCTGTGGCTTGCAGAATGTTTTACTGGCATTTGCAAACTATCCTCTTGACATAGTAAAGTTTTAAGTGCTGGTTTTACAGGTGGGTGAATAAATTTGAGAGGGATGGAGGGATCTTCCCATCCTCTAAAAGATCCTCTTTACTCCTTTTCAACCCTGTTGGCCATGTGTTGCTGGGAAGAGCTGAAAATCTTCACTGGTAATTTTTCAGTGAAAGCAGTTTTCTTGTGTAAGCTCTCAAATTTTTTGTCTGGGAAACAATTGAGGTCATGCGTGCAGGGGCAATTAGAAGCTGATTTTCAATTCACCCACGAGCAGGGGTTTGCCAGCCCTCATTAATGTGGCCTTTAGCAGTTTTTTGGGTTTTGGGGTGCCTTGTTCAGCCCCATGCTCCATCACCATCCTTTTGTTTTCTTTGGAGCTAATGAGGGAGAGAGGCTGGAGGGTTACAGGGCTCAAGTTCACCAAGTCAGCCACAGGAGCCTTGCAGTGCCCTTTTTAGCCTGCAGTGCCTGTGCATGAAGGCAGCCCTGGGGGAGAAGATGAGCTGTGCACAAACTGGTTCCTGGAGGACCCTCACCAAAGGGCCTGGGATGTGACCTGGAGCTGTGCTAAGGGGACATCTGGCTGCAAGGCCAGGTGAGCTGAAGCTGTGCTGAAATGCTGTGGTTCTGTGTGTGTGTGTCCAGAGATGCCTCTGGCAAGCACCTGTGGCTTGGGTTGGCAAGGCAGGAAGTGTTTTTTTGATTAACCAAGACCCCTCTACTCCTTTCATGGAGTGGATCATCAGGGAAGCATAGAGCTAAATGGCCATTGAACTGAACAGGACCATGACACATTTTCCTGTGATTTGTGTTAAGGGAGTAGTGATTTAAAATCATGCCATGGCCACTTGTTTTATTACTTCAGGGCCGGTCAAAGGTATATTCTCCAGAAGCCAATTTTCCTAGGAAAAGCTACTTTAGCCTAAGGACAATCTCAGCTGAAGTTACTATGTCACATATTTAAGGGAATTTTAAGCAAAAGAGTATGGAAAGCAGGGGAAGAGGGGGAACCTCATGAATTTTTAAGAAAAAAAAAAAAAAGAAAAATATCTCTCTTCTTTTTCTCTCTAAAAAAAAAGAAGGTTTAAAAAGGAAAAAAATTGAAATTTATTCTGAGAACTATCCCATCAAAAGTCCTCAGTTCCTCCAAAACACCCACAGTGCTTTAATACGGGTGTGAGTTACCCCTCATCCCTAGTGCTGATGCTCATAGCACCCACTGTAGGGCAGGACCTCTGCCTACCCAGTGCTGCTCAAAAGCAGAATAAAAGGACAGTCTCTGCTGCAAGGAGTTTAAATCCTGCACTCTTATTCTTAATCTTGCTTGGTATTTTGAGTCCTGTGGCAGATTCCGTGACACGGCTGCTGTCAGCTTGCTGCTGTTGAGAGGTCTCAGCAGCAGGCAGGCTTTCCCTCACAATGCTGTATTAATTGCTATTATGTTTTGCTTTCTGGTTGTGGCACGTCAGTAATCTGCTACTTACAAATGTCTGCTCCCTAGGGAGAAAATAAATCACATGTATTTTTTGGAACCAATCCTGCTTCAATACTTAGGAAATGCATTTGGTAATAATATTGGCTGTAATCCTCCTGAGAGAAATTAATTATAAACATGTAGCAAGGTAATCAGGAAGCTGCTCTTGCTGTGACATTGAGCAAAGAACACCAAAGCAAGCGGAAGGGTTGGATTGAATTAAAACTGAAGTGTGTCGTGTTTCTGTGGGTGAGATGGGAGACAGCACTGTGCTTAGGAGCCCCCAGGGCAGGGGCAGGGGAAAGGGAGTGGTTTGGACAAAATAAGGAATTATAGCATGATGTTGTTATAACATGACTGCTGATGTGCTGGTCCAAAGGTAGAGGCTGCTTCTGGTAAGGTGGTGGATGCTGGTCTTGAGTTAGGATGTACACATGTGGCTGAGTGCCTGTGCCTGCTCATGAGGAAAAATTCTTGCATATAGGGAGTAAGGGCAAAACACCTTGAGGGTTAAAATAGCGTCATAATCAACAATAATATGTTATTGCACTGCCTCTTTTTTACAGCTGCTTCCTCGCCCTCATCTTCTCATTCATCCCTGGAATCTCACAGATCTCCATCTGCTCTTACCATTTTTTTGCCTCTTTCCTCAAACTTTCCCACCAGGTAGATGAAGGGCTGAGTTTTGTTTTGCCTCCTCTTTGGCCTTTCTCACTCAGCATTCTCAGCACTGTAATGCCAATTTTTTCACCAATAAAATACAAATGAGTGTAGTTTTCTTGAACCAATTTCACGTGAAGGCAAATGAAAAAAAAAATTCTGCTTTTATCCCTGTTTCTTTATTTTGTTTGGGGTTTTTTTATTAAGCAGCAGGACCTGTTTGGGTGCCTGGAATATTAGAAGTCTGTCCATATGTACTGGATTAATGAGTTAAGCATGAGGGAGGGGGTTAAAAGTACAGCAGAAATGCAGCTTACCCCATGACACATATTCACCCTACCCCCAGCCACCCAAACATAAGGTATAGATCTCAGTGTTAAACAACACCCCTGTTTAACTTATCACAAGGACACTTTATAGCATGAGAAAGTGAGATACAAGAGCAATTTTAAAATATAGGGGGGAAATCAAAGCAGCATCTCTGTGGTAGAGTGGTTTGTTCACCCTGGAAAACCCATGCTCCCCAGTGGGGCAAGGCTGGGGGAGATGGCAACTCCAGAGGGCTTTGGTTCTACCCCTACATAACTGCAAATATTTTCTGAGCTCATCAAACCTCTTTCAAATGGCTGTAATGTTCACCTTCAGGTAGTTACTGCAACTGACCTAAGTTGCTTTCTGTGACATATAAGCCCTCAAAAACTTCCAATTCTGTTTTTATTGGTGACCAGGTCGTTTCTATAGAGAATGTCCAGCCATTCTTGCCCTCAGTCTTTATACAGGTCTTCTTTTTGTGTCTTTTCCATCTCACCTCTGGGCAATTACATCCGTTATTTTAAAATAACGTTTTTGAGATCTGAAGTATGTAGGAGAGAAAAAAAAACAGTTCAAAGAGAAGCAAAGAATACCAAAATCAAGATACTGCCACTGTCTTTCAAGAAATGACAACATGGCTGTTTTTTCTCTTTACTTCTGAGAGATTAAAACTGAAAGCAGTGATGATGCAAAGACTTGCCTACATTTAGCTTTAAGTACTCACATCAACATAATTCGGATCGGTTTCCACTCAATGTATTTGTTTTGCTTTTAAATAGATCATTGTCCTTTAGAAAAATCATCCCATCTTGCATAGTTCATTCTTCCAGCTATCTGTTTAGGAGATCCCATTTTTCCTTTGAAATATATTGTGAAATGAAAATTCAAGGCTGAAATCCTTGAAGAAATGTAATTTGCTATGGTTGAATGGCCGGCTTCTAATAAGATATGACTCCTTTGATGTCTGAGGTCACTGACTTGGTAACATATGCCATCCCTGATCTCCAGAAAGTGCCTAATGACCACGATATGCAGAGGCTGGAAAAAAGCTCCAAAGTCTGTGTTCAAGGTATAAGAGTATAAAATTTGACACTGGTGTTGCAAGGTGCTGGTCTTCACCTTTTAAATTAGCAGAGTCCATGGATTCCCAGGTCTCCCTGAAGGTCTGACATTGTCCACTCTTGTCTATATTTTAAAAGGCCTGGATATAAAGAAATCCTCTACATGGCTGCAGTCTCCTTTTCTTTAGCTCCAAGTGTTAGCAAAGGGCTGAAGGCCACCAGGCAGGCTGGGTTTCTGGGCTGACAGGCATCTGGCACACAAACAGGGAGGCAACGCTGCCAGAAGGGAGAACCAGAACGTGCCAGGATGCTGGTGGGTTCATTATTATGAGTTTTGTATCCCCATGAGCCTGCTTCCCATGAATACTTGATAAAGCCCGAGAAGGTCACTACAGCTTGTTTACTCTCCATATGGCACTTCTGCATGTCCCTGTGTGCATGAGATTTTTATCCTTTAGCCCATGGCACTCATCCAGATCCACCTTTTTCCTTACCTGATTAATTCATGGGCAGGGCAATAAAAGGATGAGTTCTTTATTATTCATCACAGGTGAAAAGCTGTATGTACTCTGAGCAAACCTGAGGGGAATCTTTCCTGTGTTTTGTGTTTGTGTGTGTATGCATCATTATGGAAGCCAATTACCCAGGAATGGGTCTCTGAACGCCCTGGATGGACTGCTTACACTTCAGTGGCTTTTGCCAGTTTAGGCACATGAGTTGAGTCAGGCTGGCAACCCCCTCAGGGAGAAGTAAGCTTATTCAGCAGGGAGTCACTAGCCCGTGCAGATTAAAGAGGTTGCCTGGATGGAGTGTGTTAAGCTTGCAAAGGGAGTTTTGCAGGGATAATTGCCTCTGTGTTTGCTTTTGGCTGGAAAAAACTGGCTGTGCTCAAGTCTCCTATTTCTCTGTGCCATGCAAACCAAGCTGAGTGGTATTTTAGTAGTTTAGCTTTATTAAAATGTGCATGAGGCAATACAGCTCCAGGCTGTGGTCTAGGGACAAAAGCTGGGGACTTGATGTGGCAGCTCACATAGGTTACTGGCCTTGGTGCAAAGTGAACAGAAAGAGCCATGCCCCTGCAGTGCCCTTGCTCCTGCCAAGGGTGTGGTGAAGCAGTTATTGTCCCTGTGAGATGGATTTGTGTTGCCAGTGTGACTGATGGGATAGCACAGCTCCTCCTCTGACAGCACTTGTGGGTTTGACAGGCTTAAGAGAATGGGTCCTGGGCTTGGATTTTGCAGTCTAGCTCAGTCTTTGGCCATGGATTGACAGCCCTTTATACAAATTAAGTAATTTTCATTACTGATAAGGAAAAAATGTTTTGGTATTCCTAATATAAGTGAGGAAACTGAGATAGTGTGATGATTCACACCAGAAAAATGAGTCACTCTTCTGTCGTTAAAAATTCCCTGTCTTTTGTTGCAGCTGCAACACAAACTTAATGGAAACCATTTTCCTTGTCCTATGAGAGATTAACATCTTGAAGACCTCTGGAATACAAAGTCCTGCCATATATCAACCATTCCCTGGTTCCTCATGATGCCAGCCTTCTTCTTTGCTTCCCTTTGGTTATCTGCACAGGATAATGAAGGCAAAAAGTCTTTTTTGCTGTCTTGGGAGATGTGATCCAGAGCTGATCAAGTGGCTGGTGCCTACCTAGGTTGGCTAGTAAATCTGTGTTAAAAATTAGGAACGGGCTTATGTACTTTAGCTTAGAGGAGAGCAGGTGAGAGCTTTCCTCCTTAAACCAGATGTAACCATATCTGCATCTCTTCTAAAAGCTTTGGCACAAGGTTTCTGGAGAAACATGGTGCTTGGCACACTGCAGTGGGCATGCAAGAAATGTCAGTGCAACACCAATACCCACTACTGCTGTGAATAACACTGGGAGGTACAGAGATGAGAGAAACCATTTTGTGATTACAGCTGTTTTCCTCTCCCCTTCATCAGATGTGTAAGGCAGAAGACACTGGGTATGGACTCTTAATAAACTGTGATAGTTTTAATAAATTTAAACATGCTCAGTAGATTTCCCATAAGGGAATTGCTCACAAGGAATAAAGATGATTAATGTGAGAATTTAGCTGGACAAAACAGATGGTGCAGCAGAGTGTTTCATGTGTTTCAAAACTGCTCTTATTTGGTGCTAATGAAGAGACTGCAGTCTCCTTGTGTATTAACTCTCCACTGATTCTGCAGCATCCTTTTGATTCCTGTTCTCTTCCTTACTCCCTCTCACTAGGAAGAGTGCTGTCCCCAGTCCATGCTAGTTACTTTATGAGAACCAGCCAAATAAAACAAGGTAGTCTGTTGTTTTTAATGATCACAGTGATGCACCGGTGTGCAGAAATTGTGACTTGCCCTTTGTCTTTGCTAGCCTGGTTTTAGCACTTGGCCAAAATCCCTATCAAGCTGCCTTTCTCCTAAGAGCACATTGGTGGAGGAACGTCCTGTCAGGGTTTTTTCCAGTTAATAGAGTCTCACACATGTGACTTCCCTTCAATCACCTGTGCCTGGCAGGACGTCACTGATGCAGGAGCAGGGATAGGGATCAGCTTCTCTGTGCCAGATCTGTGTAAGACAGTTGTAAGGGGAGGATGGGGACAGCAGCTGCTCCATAAAATCAAGCTTTCCTGGATGCCTGAGATGATCTTTGTCCTTTATCCCCTGTATTAAGCCCCCTGTTCCTGGTGTCAATACAAGGCTTGTTATCACTTTCCAACTGATCTGGCTTATGCCCATGCCTGCTGTCTAAAAGAAGTGCAGTGATGTCCCCTCGGTCCAGCCCCCAAATCCGCTGCCAGCTCCCACAACTGACCCCCAGTGAGGTCCCAGTAGCTCTGCCAAGCTACATGGAGGTTAGTGTTGCCCTGTGCACTGTGACAGGCCAAAGTAATCCCACCACTCCCTTTTCCTGCCCTGGGGAATTCTAGTTATCCTCTTCCATAGCTGTCTAAACTGGAGCAAAGCTGAAAGGAGGAGGCAGCACCAGCAGGATCTCTCCTGCTTCCCAAAAAAAGGCACCATGAGAAGAGCTGTGCTGTGGAGCTAAGGAGGCAGCTTGAAGGGAGGAGTCCCCTCAGTGGATTTGGCTGGTCAGAATGACCTTTGGGTCTCCACATCATTGTCCTGACACAATCTAGATTATATAAACAAGAATTTATTGATTTTTGTGTATATGTATATGCTCAGATGTGCTTGGCATGCCCTGGTCTCTGGGCAGGGAGTAAAGAATTTTGCCAGTGGTTTCAATGGGTATCAAGAGAGCAGCAAGAAATAAGTGCCTTTGAAAAATTCTACCTTCAGTTTGCTTTTTAATGCTAACAGAGAAAATATGTACTTCCCGTGTCAGCTAGAGTTTTGTAAAGGATCAGAGATGATACCAAGATCAGATCTTGGGCTTTAAAAAGACTTGGAGTTGTTTTCTTTCTTTCCACACAATCACTCATTGCCAGTTGTCCACACTGGAGAGTAATCAACTAAATTTTTCCTCAAATTTCAGGCTTTAATTCTGGACTAAATAAAAAAAACAATTAAGTATCAGATGACTGTGACAAGGTTAGATTTTTTTTTTTCTGACCAATATTTGAACACTAGAAAAAATTGTTGGAGAAAAGAATTATTCAATTCCAAAGTGTCCTCGTTTCTAGTATTTAATTAAGTGATGTTCTAAATGATAGCACATCTTTACAGCAGAACTGGGCAAGGGAAAAGGCTTTCTTCCACTCACTGCCATGAATATCTCTGCTAATTAGAAGAACAGTACTTTTATGCAGCAAGTGTTATCTTGTTTGGTAGAAACTCTTCCCTTTCTTGTGTCTGGTGAGGAGAGAAAGAAATGTTTGCATAAACAGGCAGGAACACACACAGAGTTTATTTTGATTCACAAGGTTTTGGTCCACCCTCAACTCAACCCAGGTGCTCTTTATCTGAGTATTTCATCACAGGTGCTGGAGTTTCCTAATGTGATGATGTCCAAACAAGTGTTACTGTGAGAGAGTTCCTTGTTTTTTTGGTTTTTTTTAAAAATTTGTTTGTTTGTTTGCTTTTTTAAAGATTTATTGGATGACAGTAACATCAGGAAGAGATGAGGAAAGTGAACTCAGAGTCACTTGTGACAAGTTGCTGGTAACAGGATCACCTCTAAGACCTAAAATTGGACCTAGAGGCAACTCAGGCAGTTGCTGCCAAGCCTGACAGAGGCTTGTCTACCTGCTGTTTGGTTTAATCACTCGTGCAAAACTACCCAACATTGTAATGGAATTTTGTGTGCCTTGATTACGTTAATGAATAACTCTTGCCTGCAGCTGTTAGTCAGCAAGAGGAGACAGCCTCACATCACCCCCTTATGTGCTCTTGATATCTTTTCCACAGATCCTGCATGTTTCCTTTAATCAGCAAGACAATTTCCTCTAAATGTCACTTGGTCAAATGACATTCCTCACGGTGAAGAACCAGGGAGGGCTGAGGTTGTCTGTGCAGGCAGGGAGGCAAAGGGATGTGGGAATGCTTTCCCCAGCTCCCCTCCTATAGGGAGGGAAGAGTGTACAGGACTTGGAGAGCTCTCAGCAGCTGCTGATAAAGGAAGAAAGGAGAATTTTGGCCTGGTTTGGGGGGCTGGTGAAGGTGATGCTGCATTTCTTGTGACACACTGCACAAACGTGCCTGTCTGAGCTTTCTGCAGAGGTTTTACAGCTGTGTCATATTTAGCCAGGTTCATCTTCACTTGGGATTTCTGGCTAACAAGGAAGAACATAAACTTTTGCAGGCTATCCCAGTCTCAAGACTGGATTTCAAATGACTTGCAGGGGAGGGAAAAACAATAGTTTTGTTTTCATGATTTTCAGAGAGAGCTGATTCTCTTAGATGTTCTCTTAGGCCATGATTCCTACCTTTTTCCCCCAAAAAATGTTTGTCGAGGTCATTCAGATTATTGTCAGACTGAAGTCTACATGAATAGTAATAATAAAAGGGATTATGCAGACAATAATCATTCTTTGCTCATAGTTTACAAAAAGTTTCTGCTCCATGGTATAAGATTATTTTTGATTGATTTTTTTTAAGTGCTAAGCAGATGCTCCACTGTAATGAGAGGAAACAGAAGTGGAAAACACAGAGGCTCATACTTAAACAAATGAACAGATGCAAGGAGTGGAAAACAACAAGGTAAACAAATGAATACTTAGAGTAAACAACCTAAAACAAATAGACAAAAACCCACAAACAATCAGCCTGCACCAGTCTGGTATTAATCTGTCTGGAGCTGGTATTAATCACCTCGCCAAACTTTTCACAGATTTTTTTTTCTTTTTTAATGGAAGTTGAAAATTAACTCTTCTAGCAATTTTGCAGCATACCTTTGCATGGAAATCCCTGCCACTGCTCGTCTCAGAGTCCAGACAAGGTTGCTGTAATGCTCACTGCTGCCTTCCCACCCCCTGAAGCAAACTGAGGGCTGGGGAAGGCAGGAGACATAGTCAAGGTGTAACCCAGATTCTGTAGGAAAGTCAGAACAGGGACTCAGCATCTTTTGGGTGCTCTATGGTTCCTCCAAAATTGCAGCTGGGTTGCTGAGCTCCTGGAATGGAAACCCTCTGCAACCTCTCTCACCTTTCATCTTAGGAGACACACATCATAAACATGTTATAGACCATAGTAAATAGCTCCCATACCTGTACAGCTTTCCTGGTAACTGCCAGATATAGAGACTTATAGTATACTCTGCACAGATGCTGACATTGGTATCAGTGCTTCTGCTGGGGTGGGCAGAGGAGCAGGAGAAAGAAATGCCACTTCAAACTGAACAGGAAAGTCTAGATGAAATCTGTCCCTTGCTAGATATCAAAAGCCCTTCTCAGTCTAAAACACCAAGCTTGAGAGTTTTCTGTGTCCAGGGATTGACACTGGAAATTTGGATGTGACAGCCTTTCTCTCCACTGCCTATGTCAGCTGATGAAAATTGCTTTTCCTTCGTCTCCAGCTTCTCTGCTTGGTCTTTCCTTTTGTCTCTGCTTAAATGTGCATCTGCACAGAAAGGAGCTAGACCCGAGGCTTTTTTGGATCTGCTTTTCTGCAGAGCCACTCTCCTGGCTAACAGACTCTGCTCTGTTCTCCTCTATTAAAGGGCTTTGCATAACACACAGACAGCATTTAGGGAAAACAAGCCCCAAACACAGCTGCTGGTGCATCTGAAAAGGGGATCAGTGTTGAGCATCATGCTACCAACTCCGCTGTTTTCTTCCTCACTGCTGAGGGAAGTTGCTGCTGCCTGGAATTTTCTGTGTAAAACTGGGGGCCAGCCCAGTCTGGACAGACTGAGCCTGGCAGTGGTGTGACCTTGTCCTCTACCTTGGTGGTAGCTGTGGTGATGGCAAGTGGAGACAAAGGGTGTGGTGAGCTCCAGTCCATGCCGTGGCAGACCACATGTTGCTTAACTCAGGGATGCACAGCCTTTTCTGCTAGAAAATCCTTCAGTAAAGAGCACACGTTGTAAGTAGCTGATGAATTTCACTCCCTGACATTTCTGCGATAAAGAAAAGATGGGCAGCACCTGATTTCTGAAAAACATTCAGACATTTTTGCAAGTGCTTACATAATTTTAACCCAGTGTCTCATTACCTGCTTTTGAACAAGGTTATTATTCATTCTTTATAAGATCTCCTCCTCTCTCCCTGTCATCATTTATCCTTCTTAATTAACAAATGGCATCAATTAAAATGTCAAATGCACTCTGCACAGAACATGCCAAAGCCCCACTCCATTGTATGTTGAAATGGGAACATCCCCCTGTGGCTCAGCAGCGACAAGGATGGAAAATCTTGTCTGAAATGCAGTTCTTTGCAAGCCCTGCCTGTGAGGAAGGATGGCACTTGTCTTGCACAGAGGAGCAGACCTGATAGCCACAAACCTCTCTTCTGAAAATCTACTCCTTAATTTAGATGGTTGGCTACTTGGGGTGGGGAAAAGCTTATTGCTTGGCACTTAGCTTAGATTATTTCAGCCAACTGGCTCCAGGGCTGGTCAGCCTGAATATCTGGGCTCCCAGAAGAGTCATCAGGAGCTGAGGAGGAGAGAAGAGCATTACCAGAGCGTGATGCAAGTCCCAGGTTTACATACCTATTTTAGGATAGGATGAATCACCCTCTCCTGTGGAGAGGCAGGTAGCTCTGAGGGAAATGAAGCCTGCCTGAGCCCTGAATCTCTCCTGAGCACAGTGTACCCCAGTGACTGCTGTGTCTAGCTAGTTAATTTTTTGACAGCTGAAATTAGCTGAGCTGTTCCACAGTGTTTAGTGTGGCATTGAGGGCAGGCTGACTCTTCATCAGGGGATTCATCAGAATGCTTAATCAAAATGCTTTACAGCAAAGGGCATTTAGAGGGCATGACCAGCCTTTTTCTAGGAACAAATACTACTTATCCACTAGGGCCTAATGGCACTGTGAGCGCGCTACTTGTTTCAGGTCTGTTGTATGAGGCAAGCTCTAATTTCTGCTCATGCAGATGGAGCAGAAATGCAATTTGCACAGCCCAGAGCAGGCAGGTAATGTTCTTCCCTGGAGCATTAGTTCATGATGTGATTCTAAGTGAGCCCCCAGATCCCACTTACCTGTGTCCCTGCTCTCCCAGGCAGCCTGCAGAAAAGCATTACCAGTTTCGCAGGGACCTGTCCACTGCCCATTAGGTCTTTGAATCACAGTTTTTACCTAAGAGCTGAGGTCAGGGGCTCAAACCCTGTTGTACTAGAGGCTATAAAAATGCACAGTAAAAAGGGAGTTTGGAGAGGATTTTGGAAATAACAATGCTGTGCAAAACTGGTAAAACAATTGATGCTTGTTTGAATATACACATATGTGCAGGCTTCCAGCTGCCAGTCACAGCAACACCTTCCCCTTTGGTAGGATTTTTATGTTTTCTGTGCCTGCTGCTGTTGGACTGTGGTGCCAGCACTCAGAAATCCTGCAGGAAGACCCTCTCTCCCTGCTCCAAACTAGAGTAGGTCCCAAAGCAGAGCGCAGTTTTCCATGTCCTGGGCAGTACAATAAGACCAGCAGAAATTACTTCCCTGGTAAAACACAGACCAGCAGATTGAATGGCTCTTGCTTCTCCCAGCCAAAGGGCAGGCAGGACTGCAGGGCAGCATTCAGGCTTTAATACTAACTTATCAGAGGAAATCTAATCTCAATAATTACATTTTTTAAAAACCCTAAGTGTGATTCATGGGATGTGCACGCACCTCAAGGGACTCCCGTGGCAGAAAGCCAAGGTCAGAGAGGTGTTCTCAAGAGAAATGCCAGTGTTTTCTCTTGATTCAAATTTGGTGATGGCAATGTGTGTGCCTGGTGGGCTGCTGCTCCTGCCTTTCTTTTCCAGACCTCCCTTTGCTCTGCATCTCTTGCTCAGTGAAGATTGACTCAGATGAGGCACAAATAATACAATTCAATTCAAACATTGGACAAATAAGGCAGTGTTTGTGTTTGCTGGCAGAAAATAATTCTGATGGACAACTTCCACTTCTGTTTATTTCTTAAGCCATGCACACACTCAACCCATTTCCAGTAGGTGAAAACCTAGGATTTAGGAAATCTCCTTGGTTTGTTTGGTTAATTCATTCCATAAAAGCTTTGTTCAAGAAGGCATCTCCACTCAGCAAAATGTCAAAGTTTATACTTAAATTCAAGCAAATGCAGAAATCCCACTGAATAGAAAAGAATTTGTTAGGTGTGTAATGGTAGCTTTGTGCTTAAATATTTAGCTAACTAGAGTGGTATTAAACAGATGCTTGCGTGACTTTCTTGAATGGAAATCTGAGAGGGTACTGCGATAGGAAAATATCCCAAATCTGGGTTGATAAGCTGTGTGGAGCACTGGGTGGATGCAGCTGTCTGTCTGTGAATGGCTTCTGGTTTGTATCAGGGAGGGACAGAAAAGCTGCAGATGATAATTTGCCAGTTGGGGTGACTCAAAGCCTTTTTTTTTTTCTGCAGGATGTGAAAAACACATTGGAAACAACAGCATGGGGTAAAAAAACCTTCTAAATTTTACACGTGCAGTTATGGGCTCTAAAGTGACTGCTGCCAGTAAGAAAAGAGGTTTTAGAGCTTCAACATCTGCTCAGTCCTCGTTAGTAGTTATGCTAAAAATTATTAGGAAAAGTGAACAGAAAATCCCCCCAGGTTGCTGTTTAAATACGTGGTATTTTTACATCTTGAGTGCTGCATGAAATTTGTTTGTCTAGCTCAAAAATGATCTAGCAGATCTGGGCAACCTCCAAAGCAAGGCAAGAAGGATTATCAGTAGTATGGAACAGCTTTCTCTAAGGGGTGATTAAATGGTCCAAGGCTGCTTAGTGTGGGGGAAAAAAGGGTGTCTGGGGGGAAGATACATGGGAAAATTACAGAAATATGAGTTTGGTGGAGAAGGGGAAGTTGATTGGTCTTACAACTCAGGAGTCCAGAACATCAAATTAGAGAGATTATACAGTAGCAGATTCTGTATAAACAAAAGAAACTTTTGGTTTTTTTTCTGACAGTGGTAAATTATATGGCCAAAGTCATTGCCAAAATGAAAGCAGATCTTGACTTATCTTTCAGGCTGGGGAGCAAGAATTAAAGTTTTCATAAGGGAGGATCCTCTAACAGAAAAGGGCACAAAAATGTCCTGAACCACCTAGGAAAGATCTTTTTCAGTTAGCAAATTAAGCCCTTGCTGTCACAGAAAGGAAGTCTTGTGATCCTTCCCAAGGATTTAGGAATCCCCCTATTAAAACCAGTTAACAGTTTCCTAACCTACTCTTCTGGTTGGAAATCTGTCATTGACAGACATGAACCATCTTCTAAATTGCAAGTCTTAATTTATTCATGACTTAGGTGAATATGTTTGCTCTTACATCGGCCTTAACCGTCAGCATGAGAGTCTTTTCTTTCTACCCTGCTGTTTATTGCCCTCATGTATTTTGTAAAATAGCAGAAAAACAACATTGCTGGGAAACATTCATGGTTAAGTAGTCCTTACCCTCACTTCAAAGCCAATCCAGTCATCCTGATAAAACTTCTGATTGATATTTGTGTAACCCATTTATTAAGACATTGAGCAGAGAAAACATCCACACTGCACTTGGCAGATGCACGCCAGTGTTTTGCTTCTCCACCTTCACATTCAGGAATGGAAAATGTGCTGCTTCATTTTTAACTTCAAAGGGAAGAATTAAAAGAAAATGTGGAAGAATGAAAAAGCTTACTCTCTAGCCATCTAGGCAAACCAGACAGGAATAAATACATAAAAGGAACAGTCAAAAGGGTCAAATTCTTGGATTATAGCATAAATGCTTTAAGTAGAAGCTCAGAGAAACTGTGTTACCCATGAGAAAAAAAAAAAATTAAAGGGATTACAGTCAAACAGTGTAGTAAAAAAAGCCACTAAGGAAAGCTAGAAATTATACTTCAACACTCATGCACACACACAAAAAGACATGCCCAAATTCTGGACAGTTAAATGCTAAACACTAAGAAGAAGAGCCATGGGGAAAAAAAAGGGGGGGAGTGTGGGGTGGCTGTGGAGCTGAGCCTGCTAAATGCACTTTCCACCTCCTACATATATCAAAAACAGGGATGTTGCTGTCAGTTCTGTAGGGATAATAAATGATTGAGGCACAGTCAGGGGCACCCACAGAGGATCAGACTATATAATAAAAAGGCATTAAAAATTCCTTTTGATAAAGGTGAGGAAGCTTCCTCATATTGCAGCATCTCTTTCTGGGGTGCTTTTCTGGCAATCTAACTCTAATTAAATTACTGATAGAAAAGGTTTCCAAGTAAATTAGCTGGAAGAATAGTAACCAACTGCAAAAGCCAACTAATATTCACACAAGAGGTGTCAAGGAATGTAAGTATGAAAGTGTTGACCTACCAGCTCTGTTCTTTTCATGTACTCTTTAAATAGCACTTGGTACCACAGGAGTGGAAAGTGGTAAATATAACAAATATTTTTGAAGTAAAGTCTTGGAGCATCTGGTATCAATTGCAATTAAGAATGGAATGAGTAGGCATTTGGATAAATTGATCCAGTAAGGAAAAAAACTATGCAGTTCTTATAAAAAGAAGTCATTACCATACTAATCTATTGAAGCTGTCTGCTATGTGTGTATTAATAACAAGATTCCAATCAATACAAAGTACCAGGTTTTTAAAATCCTTGGGCAGAGATTCTCTGACCAAACTCTTTTAAAGATATCAGGGGATAAGAGAAAAGGCTACTTAATTTGTATATCTTGTTTCTATGTATTAATTGTTTGTAATTATTTTATTCCAAGTACATTTTTTTTCTGTCTTAAAAGAAGAGTAATGAAGTGAAGTGGTCTATACAATGCTCCTAGGACCTGTTATGTTCTGCTTAGTCACAGGTGATTGCAAAAGGAATGATTAGGAAGCAATAAAATTTCCTGGTATTTTCATGCTAGTCCAGACACACAAATCTAAACTTGCCATTGAAATGTTGAAGACATTAAGTGACCGGCTGATAAAATAGCAGACAAAATTCAGTGTCAATAAATGCAAAGTAATACAATGAAGAATGGTGCTAAGTACATGTATATAATAAGAGTCTTAGGTGAAACGTTTTCCAGGAAAGAGAGGGTGAAATTAAGGTGAGTTCAATGAAAACAACAGCCAAAACCTTTTTTTCACCTCCCCTCTCCCATTGAAAGAAATGTTATATCTTTCTAAGAAGGCTCTAGATCCTGCTAGGTCTCAAACTCCTTCCTCTAATATCCTTCCTGTTATAAAATGTGATATTGTAGTGCCTTTATGTCTAGGACAACTTTGCATTTTCCTAATTCAAAATGCTGAGCTCTTCAATTTAGTTGACTTGCACATCTTTTTTGCCTAGTTTATCAGAATTTACCAGTCCAGATTTGGAAACAGAAAGCTGTACATGTCAAAGTGAAACACTCCATCTGGGCAGTGGAAGCAATTAACCATGGGGAGAGATTGCCTGGAGGTGACAGCAAGCCATCCTTCACATCAACTTTTTTGGGTGAGATCGAACTCCTCTGCTCTGAGGTCAGTGTTGGTTCAGAAGCAGGACTTTGGGCTTGACACTGCTTGAACTCCTGTGCTCCATGTTCCCCCCACCTCAGCTCTCCCAGTTCCTCTTTCCTCACCATCATATCTACTGTACATGCACTTCTCCCCAACAAAACACTGCTCGGAATGTATTGCATTTACTAATTAGGCTTGCAGTTACTAATTAAGTTTAAATTCCAATGTACCAATCAAATTTTATTTCCTAATTGTGCTACATTATCACTAATTAGAATAGCAGTTTTTACTTAATGGATTATATTTAAATTAAGATGTCTCCATCCAATGTTTTTTCCTACTTACATTTTAACTAATTGGTAGTGCAATTATTAAGTTACGTTGAAATTGAAAATATATCAGGCTGGTAGGGAATCATATGATAGTTTGCTTACATCTGTATGATACTAGTAGGAATGATTAAGATACAGTCCAGTTAATTAGTTCTGGAATCAAAATAATTTTGTAAGTGTTTGAATAAGAAGTGAGGGTACCCTAGTCCCTTGGCAGAGCATTAAGGAGGAGCTTATTATGGGCTCAGTAAAAATCTAACGTGGTTATGGGTACTAATCAGCTCAGATTCTATCTGCAAATGTTTGGGCTCAGCTTTAGGAGGGTATTTAAACATATACCTATATTTAAGAATGTCTTTACTTGTTGTCCCACATTTCTGAATCAGAGTCTTTTCCTGAGGAGCCCAGAACAGGACACAGCACTCCAGATGTCCCTCACCAGGGCTGAGTAGAGGGGCAGGATCACCTCCCCTGACCTGCTGGCAATGATCTTTCCAATGCACCCCAGGACACCATTGGCCTGCCACCCGAGCACAGCTGGCCCATGGAGAGCTTGTTGTCCACCAGGACCTCCAGGTCCTTCTCTACAGAGCTGCTTTCCAGCAGGAAAGCCCCAGTCTGTGCTGGTGCCTGGGGCTGTTCCTCCCCAGGAGCAGGACCCTGCACTTACCTTTGCTGAATTTCAGATAGTTCCTCTCTGCCCATCTCTCCATTCTGTCAGGGTCCTGCTGAAGGGCTGCACAGTCCTCTTGGGAATCAGCCACTCCTCCCAGCTTTGTGTTGTCAGTGAACTTGCTGAGGAGGCCTCTGCCCCTTCATCCAAGTCATGGATGAACAACTTAAACAAAACTGGGCCCAGTATTGACCCCTGTGGGGCACCACTAGTGATGGGCCTCCAAGCGACCCCTGTGCTACTGATCACAACCCTGAGATACGCCAGTCAGACAGCTCTCAGTCCATCAGATTTTTTGTGATGGGTGAGAGAAAAAGGGTTTTGAAGTATTACTGACCATGCTGTGCCCTATTCTGCAGCACCCTCCAAACAGATGTTGGAAATGCTGCACAAACACAAGACCATTGCCAAGTGCTGACAATTAGCAAAGAAGTAAACAGCAGCCTTAAATCACAGATATGAGTCAAAATCCAGGGCAGAGGCTTATTGCCAAGCTAGCTAGAGCACAGAGAGGGAATCATCACTGGCTAAAGGAGATGTGATTTTTGCACTCTGCTGATTGTGACCTTAAAGCAGCATGTGGGGGGCAGCATTTCAGATTGCAGCAAATGCCATGGCCTGGGGGTTTTAGTGCCACGGCCCTTCAGAGGAGCACGGCATGCAAGCTGCAGGCCACGCTTGTCCTTCCTGAGTGCTAACAACACCTCAGGTCAACAAAAGTATGGAACTCTGTTCTTGTGAGCAGAGCACATGGGCATGAAGAGCTACGGCCTTGGAAAATCCCTGCATATTTTCCTTTTAGTGCCATTATGAACTTAAAGAGGAATGGGGTGGCACTCTTATGGAAACTTTGATTTTTTTTTTTTCCTGTCATCCAACACATAAATCTTGACTGCTTGAAAGCAGCCAGGCAGTTTTGTAACAGCATCATGACAAAAGCAAATATCTAGTAAAAGAAGTCTAGAATGACTTACTACCAATTTCAGAGTTGCAATATTGCTAAGAGCAGTTGAGTGTGGGTGTAACGATCCAACAAGGATTTAACAAGCTTCCTCATAACAGGTGAGAAATCAGCTAGATAAAATAAATAAATACATGAGGTAAAATGAGGGTTAAATTAGAAGGAGAGGTTAAGGGGGCTTTCTAGGCAGAAGATCCCATTTAAAAAATATCATTAAATGCAATTTTTTATATCCCTGAGGTTTTAAAAATATTTCAGCAATATCAGCTCACCTCACTTCCTTACCCTAAGAGAGGGTAAGTTTCAAAAAAGGCTCATATTCAGCAATACCTTCCTCTTTCTCTCAACCTATGCTTTCTGGGTTTTACAGAAGCAGACTGGAACTTCAGAGAAATCCATTAAGGGAAATCCAGTCCTTTTAAAAAACCTGCACCATTTAAGGATAAATGCAGAAGAAAAGATATCAGAAAGTCAGATTGTCCTCATATTAAAAAAGATGGAGTTTTGGAAGTCCTGTAACAGCCAATGTCATCAAAAGCTCCTGGTGTATTGAAAAAGAACAGAAAATGTCAATGGAGAACTACTTAATAGAGGCAGAAGGATCAGTTTGAGAGGTAGGAGATAAGCCAAGCTAGCAATGTATGTTTGAGAGACTGATTGTGTCCTTCATTGTAATGCAGCTATAGACATGAAGGCAGATGCTGTATGATTATTCTTTAACAGTGAACTATGAGAGGATTTTATCCATTTTCTTTCTAATTTACTCTGACTTTGTAAAACTGTGGTACTCCAAGCTCTGCTCCAGCATGCTAAGAACTCCCGTCTGTACAACGTGAACAAATGATGAAAGACCTGGGCTGTACTTTTCCATCTGTGTAACTTATTTTAAGGCAGAACGTGGAGTCTTTTTCCCAACAAACTTGGATGGCTTTTAGAGTGTAGCTGCTTTTGTCTGAAATGGGGAACCCAGCTAAGAGTCATGGCCAGGCAAATTTCTCAGAGTTGGGTCAGCTCCAAATGGAAACCACAAATCTGCCACTGGGTGAATACACAAGGGATGCAAGCAAGTATTTGTGGGCTACTCATACTTAATATAGCATACACCCCATCCTCAAAATATCTGCCTTTCACCCTCTGGCTTAATAAGTAACAGAGACAGGGGGACACCTTGGGTTAGTCACACAACTGGTAAAATTGCATGTAGATATCCTGATTTACTGCAGTGGCACCTGTGCTGTACTAAAGAAATGATTTCATGGTCTGCAGTTCAATAACCACCTTTGATGATTAGAGGAGGTGCCCTCAGCCAAACTGTATAGGGACCAGTAGGAAAATTTCTGATTGAGTTAGTTGCTGTGAGAATATGATGTCATACCACATCATAACTTTTTTGAGCTATGTATTGCTTTTAGTGATGTTTCCACATATTTCTGTTTTCTTAAACTCATGGAGTTTAGCACACCAGCTTTGGATGAAAAAAAAGAAGCATTTAGACCCTTGCCCTCTGAGTTGCAGGCATCCAAAGAGAAAAATTGCCCTGATTCAGACTAAAGAATAGAAAGAAGACTTAGATGAATGTTGTAGCCATAAGGCTGCACACAGGAAAAGCTTAAATTGTGTTTAGTATGAGGGTGGGGGAACCCTAAACTATGGGATTCCATTTTTGCAAAAATTACCCAGTGGAGTCTGGTCATGCTCCACACTATGGCTCAAGACCTTCAGACCTACCATGAAATGTGTACAAGCTTCCTGTCAGGTCAGTTTTATTTTCAAAGCATTATCTAAATCTAGTGCACAATGGTGCTCAAAAATTCTGATATAAAAGCACGGAAGGTACAACTGAGCATAAATGGTATGAAATCAGTAGGGAAGCATTACTGTTAGAGGCTCTGATTGCAAAATCTGAACTTCAATGTACTATTTTTGTTCTCAGTAATTTAAAAGGTTTAAAAAAATTATACAAAGCACTGTGTGTGTGTATAACTATGATAGCTGTGACAAACTAGTTAGCAAAACCGAGGAACTGGTATTTGTTCAGACAGACAGACTGAGTTTACACCAAAGTTTATTTAACTGTAATTCTGGTGGAGAAATACCTTCTGATCCTTCTATGAAATTCTTCCAGCACAGCCCTCACCCCACACAGATGGGAATTCATTTGCTAAAAGGACAGTTGGCAGCAAAGGCCATCCTGAGCTTTGTGGGCTATGTCTCTTCAGGAGACATTATTATGGCAAATACTCCCTCTGTGCTAAGACATTTAAACAGCCTTCCCGGCAATGTTAAAAATGTAAGGTGTGCATGATTATGAAATATAACTATACAATGACTTTCATATTTAAAAAGCAGATGAATATTTCCCGGCTGTGGCCAGTAAAGTGTCAGAGTGTGATATTACTCTCAGCATTCGTTTCTGAAGGCAAAACTATTCCTGCTTCTCTCACTCCCTCTCTGAAGAGTTCTCCTCCACATCTGATGGTCTCTGTTGTTTGAGGCAAGTTTTTATTATCCATTAACTTTTGAAACTGACTGAGAAATCCAGACTCAGAAGGCAGTCCAACACTAGTGAGAGTTCTCCCTTTTCTTTCACAGGGACAACACGTTCATAGGTATAATCCTGATAAAAATCTCCTGCAATCCAGATAAAAATCTCCAGGGCAGTTTTGCTGAAGATAAGAGAAATATTCCTCATATGAATGCAGAAAATACCTGCCAACTTTCTGACTGAGCAGAAGGTCATAAAGCAAGTATAACTCAGAAAAACAGAGGCATGTATAAGCATCAGAATGAGAGGTGAGAATTAAAAACAGCTTTTGTACATATGGGAGTGGAAAGCAGCTGAATAAAACAAACTCAACATAAATGCCAGCATGGTTTTCTGCCTAACAAAATGCAAAGCTATATGTGTGGAGCAAAAGAAAATGGTTACACTGATTTCCAGAGCTGGAAGAAAAGCCAACAGGCAAAGGAAAGGAAGGTGATTTGGGAGCCGCAACTACTGGATGCTGCCAAGATCTCTGAGACTGTAAAGGGTGTGAGAAGATATGGGACAAGAACACAAGTGCATTGTGATGTGCTTGCCTTCAGTGAATACTCACAGTAAGAGCAAAATAACTCTGTGGATTGAAACTCAACCAGTGACACAGCCTAGTCACAGATGGGTCAATACTTTTGCTGTCATGGATAACAGATGTTCTGTCCAAGGGGGCCTGGAACCATCTGCTTATGTCCTGATCTACAAAACTCCACAACTTGAGGGAACAAAGAACCCGGGAGCCTAAAATGTTGCCTCTTTTTTCCCATTAAAAGTCTGACAAAACTTCCCCTACTAAGAGCCAAGAGCAATTTCTTTTGGCTGCTGAATCCACTACTTGGTTGTAGCTGCTTTATTCTTGCTTTCTTTATTCTCGCTCTCTGCTGCTGAAGGCTTGTTCTTCCTCATACCTGGTTTATCTGTGTTATTTTGGACTCAGTTATATTGTACTCTCCATGGTTTCTCTTTGCCAAGGGTGTGTGTTTGCCTTGCTCCTTGCTTGATAATCTTTGAAGGTCCCTGACCACCCCTGACCACTGGACAACCTCAGGACATCCTTATTGCTCAGAGTTCTGGCCTCAGCTGCACCTTGGTCAAGGTATTAGATTCTATTCTGGATTAGAAGCTCCTCACTCTGCTGCAATCTCTACATCTACCCTAGTGATCCTTACCACACAACTCCAGAAGCTGTAACAACTAAAATGGGTCAAAACAAGTCAGCAGAGAAATGAGAGGCACTCGCAGTAGTTAGAAATTAGATGAAAGGCCTACAAGATCCAGGAAGATGCATCCCATCCTCTTTCTAGCTGTCAGTTCTGGCAAGTAGTTTGTGTAACTAAGTCTCAGCAGCCAAAAAAAAAAAAAGAGCATCTTTTTGTGTCATCCAGTGCTTGTTAATGTAATACGTGTGCTCTGAGTGTTATGATTATTTATTATTAAACTAAGGGAAAGACTGCGTGAGTCTGTCAGACTTTCAGGCACAGCTTTGCACTCTTGCCTTTCCCTTATGTACAGTTTGGCACCTTTGAGTGCATTGTTTTTGTCTGTGCTTATTTTAAACTGAGAAGCTTAAAGAAATGCACTAACAGTCGCAGGGGAAAAGGGAAACCAGTTATTTATAGTATCGAGCTGCTGAGCTTTCAGGGTGGTTATGAGCATGTGTAGTGGCAAGCAGTGCCCTGATTCTGTAAGTGCTTAAGGATGTCCTGCCCTTGACACATTGGACAAGGGCTGCTCTTGGCCCTTTCTCCCTCATGCCACCAGGGCTGTCTCTGAAAGAACACTTGTGCTCAGAGCAGATGTGTGAGCTACAGGTCTGGGCTTGGGCATCACTGGATGTGCCTCGAGACCATCCAAGATCCATCTGGGTGCCTCAGCACAGCTGGCAGCATCATGTGGTGTGAGGACGGTGAGCCCATGGGGAGGAGAGCACCTTCCACCCCATCTGGATAGACAAGATGGTCTGCAGAGTGCAGAGGGGCTTGCCTGAAGGTGTCTGTGTGGGGATGTTTGCAGATATGAGGCTTATCTTAGACAATACAGGGCTACATCATGCAGCTAAAAAGCAGAATGTTACAGGTAACTTCTGAGCTTTAAAAAGAGGATATTTGTCACGTGAAAGAATCTATGGAGACTTTGTAGCAAGTGCTCATTAATTCTGTCAGGTTAGTTAGGTTATTTAGGTTCTAGCCATCAGGGATTTTTCCTGTTTTTTCTGTGCTGTTACCCCTACCAGCACAAATTTGTATTTTTTTTTTTTTCCCTGAGAAATGTTTTTCTAGGATGCTCTACACATGTGCACTGAAGGGGAGTTACTGTTCAACTGATCCTGTTAGCACTATGAAGAAATGCTGATGCTGACAGACACTTTGATGTGCTAAACTGAATCCCAGCGGGCACAGGTACCAAGAGGGCCCCTGCAAAAGCACGACAAACAGGTCATCATAATTGGCCAGATCTTTTTTATTGTAATACATCAATATTTGATTAGCAATAAGTATTTCCTCTGATCTCACTCTTGCTTCATAAGACTGAAAACAAAGGTAGGTTGGGATCTGTCAAAGTTCACTAGGCTAGTCTCAATCTCTTTTAGAATTCAAGGATAAAAAGCCCTGTAGCACCAGTGGGAGGGAAGTTATGCCAACAGTAAACACTTTTTTTACAGTCTGTTTCTTATAGGTACTGGTGCAATGCAGGACTTGGAGCTGTGTTTTACCACAGGGTATCAGTTGTAATTTAATTTCACAGTGCCAAGAAAGTTGGGTTGATAAAATTTTTGAGGGGAATGCTAAATCAGCTTTTGAAAGCACTTTTAACAGGATAGTAGAGTGAAAGTTGGTTTTGCTTTTTTACGCTAATTAACTCTACATTTGTTATACATTAGAGTCCATGCTAAGACCTACAGATGTTCATCATTATGTGAGGCAGCTGTAGCAGTTTCACACTTGCCATGTGAACATATCCCAGGCCTGTGATCTGTTCCACAGTTGTCTCATCTCTAAGATGGGTCTTTCAGAACTGTAGGTTTAAAGAAGCAGATTCCAGGCACACCCTAGGGCTTTTATTTTCAGCTTTTAGACTTTGTTAAATGTGGATCTACAACTTTTGCACTTTAAAAGAGAAAATTCAATAAACAAAGTTTATAAAAACATTTCTGCCTTGTATAGGATGTTGTTGCAGAGGGTTTTCTTTCTGACCAGCAGCTTTTTGTTGCCTCCTGCTTGCAAAAAGAACCACAAAATTCTTTTCTGTGTCTTCAAATACTTGTTTTTTCCTTTCAGTTCCTTTAGTGTCTTCTGGACTCTACCTGCCACCCAGGACTCAGAGTGCCAATACCTCTTTGCCCTGTGGTAGCAACCCTCACTGATCATGCACAGCCCTTTTCAGAAGGAAGGAGAGGCTCAGAGAACAGCAATTGCATCTCAGCAAATGTGCATGTCCCTCTCTGCTTCCCTATATAATACTTTGGAAGATTGAACATAATGAAAATTATTTTTTAACCCATGTTATCCACTGCAGACCTACTCATGGTGAGCAACTGGTTTAATGGCCTTAGCTACTGCTTGTTTGTCCATCACTTATCTGGGAGAGATTATATCTGCTCATGAATAACATTTGTCATATATACATGACAGTATTTCAGTCTAACTTCTGCCTTATAACTAATGGTTCAAATATCCAATCCACAGACAGCTGTTTTGTGGTTTGTGATAAGTTGTATGTTGCTTGTTTTCATCCCTTCTTGAAAAATGCAATTTTTTGAGTTAAAGACATAAATCCCATCTAATCACTCAATGATTCAGCCACAAATATGCATGGTTTCAAAAATGTTCACAGCATTTTTATTTCTTCTTTCGTGCTGCTGAACAAGTTACCTTTGCATTAGTAAATGCTGGACACAAGAGTTTTAGAAGCAAATTCAGAGATTTATTCCAGAAAATATTAGCCTGTTCTTGCTTTTTTGTTGTTTTCTCTCTCTCACTGTCAAGTCCTAACCACAGCTCCTCAAGATGAAGCAGGCTATTTTAAAATAATTAAAAGTTTCTGCCTTAGCATGGCTTCCATTGACACCACGTCTGCTTGAGCGTGGTAGGAAGCAGCTTCAAGCCAATTAAAAGGAGATGGGTGCATTGTACAGCTCCCTTCTCTCTTAGTGAACTTTTGACCAAGAGGGCACTGTATTGATGAATTTCATTTCTTCCTAATCTGCTTGTACTCTGCTTGATAGCTTGAGGCTTTGCTCTCTTCTGTTTCAGTACAATGACCCTGCTCTTGAGAAAGCTGTGGGTTCAAGGCAAAGATTTCAAGTTATTACAAGATGTTGAGCACACAAATCTCTCCTTGGCTGTCTGCAAGATGCTGCCTGGAAGTTGAGAAGGGCTCTCACCTTAGAGAAGAAGTAGTAAGGCATTATTTCACAGCTTTTAAGGCAGTAACAAAGAGTTTCACTGAGCACTGCACAGCTAAATAGACTAAGTCCTTCAGGGTTAATATGTGAAAGGAACAAACTGAGTGCACCCGGGGGCTGTGTTAGTGAAAGACACAAGTTCTATGTGGCTTTTAAGAGCTGGTCTCCAGGCAGGTGCTCACATGCTGGTCAGGCAAGTCAGAGGTCCCCTTACAAGTAACTCTACCCATATGACAACTAAAGGATGTTTCTGTAGGACTCTGTTTCTGGGACGGTGCCATAGGTGTTTTTGCAAAGATCTCAAGTTACAATTTTGCCAGCCTTTCTGCCTATTCCATAATGGCTTGCCTTGACCAAAGTCTAGTGAACAGAGCCAAGGGTGCACTGTTGCAGGACCCATGCTCCAGTCTGCTTGCTATTATGCTAGCCAGACAAAATGGGCTTGCTTTAGGCCTTGAGCACTGGTTAACAAAGTGTTGGCCTCAAATAGCTGTTTCTTGAATAATTGGGAAAAGTTTTTTTACTCATTTTTGCTAATACTTGGGTGTTAGGTGTTAATTGAGATACACAACAGCGGAACAGGGCCACAGATCACTTCTTGTGAGCAGATGATGGTGTTCAGAGGAAAGCAGTTTACATATCCTTCAGGAGAAAAGCAGAGCAACAAAAAAAATGATCTTCTTATACACAGCTACAAGGAAATACCTGACACCTACATCTTAATATTGGAAAAGTCCTTTGCTGTTCAGAGACTGTATGTTCAGGATCTAAGTGACAGGTGGAAGTAACATTCTGAAACTAGTACACCATGAATTTCCATTTCCTTAGGAATTTAATATTTATAAAGTGGCTTAGCTTTGAATTGCTATGACAGTATCACAGCATTAAAAGACTTGCCTGTCCTGATAATATAAATGTAACTGCTTTCCCCAAGAGCATTTTTGACTAGTCTCTGTTCCAGACTATTTTATTTTTTCTTCAGTTATGACACTTTCCACTCTTACAGAATGTGTCTTTGTGGCATGGAAAGAAAGTAAGCACGACCTTTATCAAAAAAAAAATATTCATTGCTTCTGTAACAAAGACTAAGTGTAGATGAAGTAGAGAGACTTGTATTTACACAATATCTGGAAGACAAATACTGACCAAATCTTTTTATCACCAGTACACTACTCCAAGTTAATTGGAAAGACAGAATGACATCACAAAATCTCATCAAAGGGATTTAGAGATGTCAGTCTGAGTTTCTAAACTTACAGTGAATTTGGCATCTAATTTTTTTACCTAGTACTTTGGACTTTCAGGATAATAGAAAAGAAATAATGGAATGGATAGGATAATTTAGGAAGAGATTGTGTTTGAAACCACATTATCAAATAAATCACCCTCTGTGGGAGAAAACAATAGAGTGGGACCTTGACTTTAGCGGTTGGATAAAGATAAGTATTCAGGCAGAGACAACTAAAGCTTAGGCAGATAATAGCTTGTCCATCGGGGCAATGTTGCCAATTAATGTAAATAGCAGCATATAGATCTCCTCAGTATTGCCATTGGGCATGCTGGGAATACTGTTAACACCTGTGTGGCCATCCCTTATTAAGGAATTGGAGGGGCAAAATAAGTAAGAAGAGAGGATCAGTTCTCATTGGAGATGCAAGGGTTTCATCTTAATTAAGCAGCATTTTCTCAGGTCAGAAACAGAGCAAGAGTGCCTGCATTTATTTATTTTGTGACTCCTTCACAAACACACCACATTTTGAAACCCAGTATATTTGGGTTTGGAAGAGATATTTTTCCAAGAGGAAAGCATCATTTATGCTCCTTATAACACATGGCTTGAATAGTTTGTTAGTGGTACTACTTTCTCCTTGTAAGTCCATTAGTTTTCAGATGAGGACAGCTGTCTACTCCTCACCTATGTGACAACCCCGTAGAAGATAAAAAATGGATAAAGTCCTGGAGGCTGTGATTTGTGGAAAACTTACCATTATCTTAGCTTATCTGTTTGAAAATGGAGGAAAAGAACGTCCATAATATTGTTCATTCTTGTCAAAGGAAGATTGTGCCCAGAAATAGTTATTAGGACTGATTTAAAAAGTATTTTGGGGTTCTTTTCAACAAGGCTATTTTTTCCCCTGTGGGAAACGGTGTATTGGAATGTTTTAGTAGGAAGCAGAATTATTGTGGCTTAAATCAACAAAGAAATTAATTTTTAAATACTTCTCTTTTACCTTATGGAAACCGCAGTTCTGGGCTGAACAGGAAAGATGAAACACACAAATTACCTGGCTTGATTAGTGTAGCCTCTCTTGACTCCTGGGCAGGGAGTGAGGTCAGCGTCATCATGAACCTCCTTACCACAATGCATCATAAAAACCAGCTTAGAGCTTTTTCTGCAGAAAATAATGACAACAGACAGCATTTGAGCCATGGCGTGTCAAAAACCACACAAAAATCATTGCCAAATGCACATATTTTCTGATTTGATTTAAACACCTAGTTTTCATTGACTGGTTTCTCCACGGGGAAAAAAAAGAGAGGGGAACTAGGTGCTGTTTGTGATCAATAATACCTACTTCAGTTTCTCAGGTGATGTACACAGGTGGTTTTGCATTTACTATTATCTAATCGAAGTAGAAATACCAGGAAAAGACTAACAGAACACGCCTTGTATCAATACAGTAGCAGCTGCAACAGCATTGCAAAAGCAGGGGAGAATTTTAGAGTGCTGTCAATAAAAATCTTTTCATCTCAAGTCTGAGCTTACAGTACCTTCTGACTTGTACAAGAATCTTTTCAAAAGGCATCTCTGAAATAAGACTCATGATTAATATGTGCTGGAAGAATTCATGTGACTCCTGGTTTCCATCAACTCCCAAAATCAAGGTTAGCAACTGAAAAGAGTTCCATCTAAGAAATTTTAAACAGTCTTAATAGTCTTCTGGGAAAAAAAAAAAAAAAGGAAGCAGAGATATAACAGCATTCCAGGTAACAAAATAAGTGCACTGCCATGACTGACAGACTGATGGCTGGGAGATGCTTCTGCCCTGCATGTGTCCATGAGCAGTTGGAGGCTCTGACTGCACGTGAGGATTTTGCAGAGGGGGCAGTGAATGTGTGTTTGTAAAGTTCCACGGCCTCAGCCTTCCACTGCATGATCTAGTGATGGGCAGATTTGTCCAACCACCAGCAAAAGGCAGGGTCTGCCAAAACAGCACTAGGGAGCTCTTATTGACTTACAGAGAAATGAATTTTGCAGGGTGCTGGCCACAAGCTAGAGAAAATTGAGTGTGTCCCCTCACACCTCAAATGAGAGCACACCAATCAACACTGTGGCTAATTGGCTCCTCAGCCCACTGCTTCACCTTCCTGGCAGGTGAGGTTCTCCTCCATCCTCTTGCTATTACCCTGTCCTGAATTTCATTTCTGGCCTCAAGTTTGTGAACAAGGATTGCATCATAACAGCACTTAATTAAGAATGAAAACCCACCCAAATCAATTACAACAAATCAAATTACTCTTAGGACAAAAATGCAGCAATGACTATTGCAGCAAAATATATGAAAAAGCTGTCTTGATGGTTCAGTATTTATAGTGGCCAGCAGCCACTGTAAATTCACCAGTATAATAGGAAACAAACAGCATGTGTGAAATGATCTCATCTCGTCAGGGTGCTGATTTTATGAGCACTTCTGTTGGTGCTTATCTTCAGACATGTAGATAGATCTACATGTGATCTGAGCATAATAGGCTTTGGAGACAGCAGGAAGAAGAGCCCTGACTAAAGGCAGAGGGAAAAAAGAAAGGTAAAGAAAAGAGGAAACTGTTGGGGAAATTAAAAAAAAAAAAAGAGTTAAGGGGCAAAAAGATCCCTTTATTCGATAGTTTTTGTTTCATTTTTCCTTCCCCTTGTGAGTGAGATGTACAGTTCCCTACTAGCACCACTTTTGCAAGCAAACTGTGTTCCTACACATGTAGTCTGACAGTGAGAGAGGTCCCAGCAAGGGTTGTGGTGTGAGAGGAAGGGGCAAGCTCAGGCTTGAGACAGAAATGAATGTTTTGGAGAACCAAGATTTTCATGAAGGCAACGTGGAGAGGTGATAGAGAAGGTGGGAATGCCCCACTGCCTTGAGCCATAGCCACAAATAATAAGGTATAGCATGTAGTATAAGGCTTTAGAGTTAGGTCTCTAAAGAGCAATGCATGAGGTATGGCTGGTAGAGATGCCCACTGTTCAGGTCCGTTGTAGGCTTTCATTCACACAGGAGTACAACCACCAGGAGATAAATAAAAAGAAAAGATTTCATGTACTTTACAGATCATTGAGGGTGAAAAATTCCAGCAATGAACCATTTTCAAGTTCACCTGATTGCTGGCTTCCCAAGGAAGAAGAGGCAAAGAAAGACAGAGGAGAGATGAGCAGGGCTCCCTTCAAGAGACAGGTGAGTTTGGGTAAAAGTGGGGTAACAGGGAGAAAGGAACAGAAAAAAGAAAGCAGACCCTTGCAAAGGGACTGGGGTGGTAGTGGGATGCCAGGGATGGCTGTGGGATGCTGGTGCAGAGACATTGGGATTTATACTTACAGATATGATACCTGGATGAGAAATGGTTGTGTTACCACAGGGAATTTCTGAAGCTTTTTACCAGGAGTGTGTTCTTAGCAGCACTGAAAATATGGCTGGACTGGAGCAGATGACAGCCAGCATAAATCAACAGAGGGCAGCTAATTAACAACAGCAAGGGACACAGCCCAGTATTTCAGCTGCTATAAGGTTCTGTGCTTGTTCTAGCAACATGCAGTGATGATTTGACACTATTTTAGAAGTTTCCTTCCTTTTCTTCATATGTCTGCTGGGATGGGCTGGTCTGACCCCTCTGACAGGTTCTCTGAAAAGTAGTTGGGGGAAAATAATCTTTCCCTAATGAGAGAGACTCTGAGAAAGACCTTTTTTTTTTTTTTTTTTAAAATCTGTGTGTGAGGATATGAGGCTCCTATGACATTTCTTTCTGTGTCTGACTCCCTCCTGTCCTTCCCCAAGAACGTCTTTCCAAACTGGTCAGGCTCATAGACATGTAAATGAGGAAATAGATGTGTTAGGATATTGGTTTCATGGGACCTAGGGCCCAAGCAGGGACAGAAGATCAGTGCTGAGCTTTCTTTGGAGCATGTGCTTTGCTAGATACCAAAGAATCAAGTCATAAGGTAAAATCCTGTTGTCTCTGCTTCCCAGGCAGAAACAGAGAAAGTTCCACTTTTCTTAGAGAAAAAACTGAAGATTATAATGAGGATGCTGGAAAAGGTGTGGGTTGTCTTCTCCAGAGTTTCTGCCCATGGCTGAAGGAGGGTGAGAAAGGATACATGACTTTCCTTGAACAGTAATTTTAGGAGCCTCAGATAAAGCTCTGATTTAATTTTCAGTTTATACACCAGATATGCAGGTTTCATAAGGCTTTGAACATCCTTTAAGGTAATGTGTTTATTGGGGGCAGGTTGTTGTATAAGGCTGGTGGTATGTTTGGGTTTTTTTGTGAGATAGGGAGGAGCAGTGTCCAGAGGATGAGAGATGCTGGGGATTTTCAAGAACAATTGGACTGAATGCCAGCAGTGCTCACAATTGCAGCTCCTAAATGCACTTAAATGTTTGTGGAAGAACTTCAGACTAATAAACACAAAGTGCTTGTTTGTTTCTTTTTTTATAAACAAAGAACACTAAAGGAAAATTAACATGATTGGAGAAAATAAGGAGATGAACTTGAACAGCTTGCTGCAGTAAATGGATTTTGTCAGCTTTAATGTATGTGCCAGTGACACTTCAGGTATAAATGAGGACTTGAGAAGCTCTTAAAACTGAAGATGGAAGCTGATGAAACCTGGTGTTCTTCCTGTATTTAAATTAGGCTTAGCAACTACTAGATGATCACTTAAACCTTATCTGATCCATCATTTTCATGTCTTAATAGTCCTTAATTTCTACAGCTGTTTTGAAGGAATTGATTGCTATTGTCCTGTTAAGCACCTTCCTGAATTAATTTTTGGGTTAGTGTTATTAACGTTGGATAAAGGTAAAAATCAAGATCTCTGTGTGAAGAAAAAAATGACCTTATTTTGCAAACAACAAATAGAGAAAAACCTCACATGAAGCGTAAGCATTTCAAAGTAATTTGATAATAACTCCTTTTGCTAAAACAAACAATCAAACCATCAAGTGTTGTATTACATGAGTGCTGCCTCTCCATGACATTTTCTTGGAGAACTGAGGATTTTCCAGGCCTGCTCTGTTAAGTTTAGCTCAGTTTGGGCTTCACTGATTGTGAGACCTTTTATTTTTCACAGATATTTTCTTTGCATTCATAACACCATTCATGTCTCCGAGGAGAGGCAGGAAGGGGGTAAATATCTGCTGCAACCTAAATGACAGCATGGTTTGTTGGTACAGAATAAAAGCCTGAAGTTTTTCAGCATGCAGTGAATAGATCAATGTGTATTCAGAAGCAGAAAGAGCCTCCCTGGTTACCCAGGCTCATCCCTGCAGGCTGCAAGTTGTGAGTGATTCAGCTACCAGTCCCTCAGGTTGAACTTATTTTTCCCCTCGTGCAATTAAGTCAGGACACGGGACTGTTTGAAAGCACGATGCTTTTTCACCTTTTTGTGAAGACAAATGCCTGTTGGCTGACTGAGAGTGTTTGGGTCAGCTCCTAGGGCTGCAGGTGCTGTGCACAGAGCTCACAGGCTGCCCTGTTTAGTGCCTTCTCCCACCTGGACATCACTCTACCTCCCAGCCTGCTTCAGTCAAGAGCAATTTGGTCAGCAAAGGGTGGCTGCTCACACTGTGCTTAGCTGCAGTACTGCCCCAGTGGGGGGAGAAGAAGGGTAGGTGAAGGGCTCTGGCCTCTCCAGACAGCAGAACTGCTGCCAAGGGCTGATGTGCAAATAGGTCCAGGTGCCATGGCCATGCTCACCCTTCTTTCAAGACAAACAACAGTGCACACCCAACACAAAGGAATTTTTCATATGCCAGCCAAGAGGATGAAGGGAAACTTTCCCTCTCACATCCTTACCTAGGATCAGGGTCTGTCTAAGGCATTGGCCTATGGTCTCCAGAAAAGCATGTCTCTTGCTCGGCTAAATAAAACAGGAATATTTCCTAGTGCAGTGTTTAGGTCAATGTTCAGATTTGAACCACTTTTTATTAGGCCCTTTAATCTGGATTTAGAAACCATGAACTCCTTGACTTTGGATGTCTGTGTCTTAGGAGGGAGAATTGCTTCCTTCCCCACTGTCTCTCTGATCCCTGAATACCACCATCTTCCAGGAGAAGTACTTGAAATTCTAAATAGTTGAAAATAAAGGATAGGGTAGTTCTGCTGCTTGGCACAGGCTGTGGGTTGCCCAATTTATGCTTCATGCTCCCTAGGGAAGAGGCAGCAGGTATCCTTTGTCTGTGTGACAGAGCTGGGAAAGATGAGATACTCTTAGTCCTGAAGAATCCAAACAGGGAGCCAAAGATAACTGAGGATTTTCACCTTGTACTCTCTGTACACACTCTCCCAATGCTGTACAGAGAGTTTAAAGCTGGGCTATATAAACTGGGCTTGTGGAGAGTCAAGATTTAATTCTGAGCCCAGCACAGGGTGCATGTACCACATTCTTTACTCTGTAACCATTTCTAATTATTTGAGCCATTCACTCCCCTTAAGCTACTTATTAAAATGATTAGCTTAGAAATCCTCTGTTACAGAATGGTCCTAGAAAAAGTCTTTTATTTGCAGTTGCTTAACATTAAAAAACAAATTACCTGTCCCTGCTTTTTGCAATGATAACCTAACAGCAAGAACAGCATTTACCATAAACTACTTCTGTGCTGGTTGTTCAGTAAGACTTTCATCAGATTAAATGATGAAATAAGGTTTTGCTCTGTGAACAGGAGGAGTTAAAAGAAACTGGCTTGTAAACAATGAGCAGTTATGCTGGGAATTAACTTCCAAGGAGAGGACAAACTCCTTCAGAATATAACCAGGCGGAAATTAATGTTAGGAAAATGGGTAAGGTTTCTCACAATCATGTCCAAGTCAACCAGAACGCCTAATTTCCCTTGTCCATTTTGCAGTTGATGTTTGTACTTCTCTTCCAGCAAAATTCTAACATGTCAAGTCCCTGCTCAGTATAAGCACATGGATTTTATGGCCTTCACGGTATCGCCATTGCTTTTTTTTTTTCTGTTTTAAGAGTAGAGGAAAAGGAAAATTGTGAAGAAGGAGGCTAATTAGAGAAAATGGGCTTAATTTGCAAGCCACCGGTACCTCTTTTATAAGCTTTTGTTGAGTTCGTGCCCACAGTAAATTTATACAAGCTTTGGAGAGACGGTAAATCTGTGTTTGCTATGGCCTGCTTTAAATGGGGAGCTTTCAACACTGCTTTGCTCATAGCTAAGGGCACAGATGAGGTAATAAAACCAACAAGTCCTGGGAAATACCCACTCAGCTGTGAGAAACATTTCCTTGAATCCCTTGTTTTTTTGGATCCATATAAAACAGCTTTTATTGTTTCAGTAAGATGCATGGTAGCTACATCAGTGTGGGTTTAACAAGGGCTGTTGTGAGGTTTGATTCCTCAGCTCTCTGCTGCCTTCTGTCTTGCCAGTCAGGCATTTCAGACCTCTTTCGAAAAGAATGTCATTTGTTATCACAATTTCATCTTGCAGGTCCTGGCCAGCCTAATTGTGGAAGGTTTCATTGCAAGAATTGAATGCTGATCGAACAGAACCGCCCCAGCCGAATGAAGCGTGACCTGTGCACACCTCTCCATTGAGCGGGAGTCACTTAGGTGAATTGCTATTAAAACAGTAAAAATCAAAGCAATGCAATCACATTTACAAACTGCAGCTGTATTTGATGGAGGTATCTAATCAGACAAGCAGAATGCAGTGTTCTGGTTTGCACAGGGCTGAGGCTGAGCAGGAGCAAGGTCCAACAGGACCACTTTTCAACAGGGCCAATTCACATTGAGTGTGATGAGTGTGTGGGTTCCTCTGTCACCAAAGAGGGCTGCCAGGAGCAGGTCAAATTGTGATGTGCCACAGCTGCTTGCTAGCAGCAGCATGTGTGCTTTTATCCCAGTTAGGGAAAGGAATAATCTGTCATGACATGAAACCTCAAACCAAGGCTACACCTTCATCACCCCCCCTGTCCAAACTGCACAGCAAGCACTTGATCTGGAGAGGTGAGAAATGCCTCTCACTTGCAGGAGCTTCAGGTGGCCCAGCATGTTTCTGCCTAGACCTCATTGCTTAGGAAAAAGGCCTGCTGATAGTCTTAGCTGATACCAGTCACAGCCTAGCAGCTCTGGAATTAACATTTTGAGAGCCTCAGTTATGTCTCTGGTGTCACCCTAATGACTAACACATTAGCAGCTCTGAAAATCCATGTGCAAAGGAATTACCTGCCTAAAGAGGACTGTGAAAATCTAGTGACATGTGTCTTGTGTTAGTATCCAAGGGCTGAGACACAGTTAGTGAATGTTTATGTTGTCATCTCCATACCGTCACCGTAAAAGTGGAGTAAATTACACCTGCTGGATAAGAATGCATTGATTGATTGAAAAGGGTAAGAGATCTCTGTATGATTTGTACTAAATTTGTTATGCCTCTTAGTAGGTACTAGAGTTGCATGGGAAGCAATATTGGCATAGGATGGGAATGGACCAGTGGCACTTTGCAGTTCTGTGTCACTGAAGAACTGGAAAGTTATTTCTGTCTGTAGAACTAAAAAACACAAACCTCAAATCAAAATTCATATCACTGCTAAATACTAAAACTGCCCCTCATTCTTAGGACAGCAGTAGTACCAGCTCCCAGGTAAATCTGAATTCTGAAGAAAAGCTCTGCCACTGAACTTCAGCCCTCCACTGGTATGAAGGACTGAATTTCCTTCAGGAACTACCAGAAAGGCTGTGCTTCCCTGAGACAGGGGAGGTGGTAGTCTTCCCCATGAAAAAAAAAAAAAAAAGAGGTTTTAGCATGGCACTGATTTTATTAAAATATTTGGCTCTTTAAAAAAAGTCTACCGATCAGGCTTGAGCCTAAAAAGCAGATGTGGTAGATATAAATGAAATAGAAATAGTAAAGAGCTCAACAGTGACAGATGGGCTGAGCCCAGGCTCTGGAGGCAACTCAAAAAAATAATCAGATTGAAAAGTTGAAAGAATTAAGACTTCTTAGATATGCAGACAAAACTGGAGTCAATCAATGTATTTATTTCTTTTTTTGAAATAAAAATTTGGTTAAGATTTCCATACCTTTAAATAAAAAATATAAGCTACCCTGGCAGGGTTTTTAGTTTTTGGTTTGGTTTATTTGTTTGTTCATTTGTTTTTGTTTTTTTTTTTGTTGTCTTTTTAAATAAAACCTCCTCATCTGAGCACAGCATTAGTGACTACTGTAATTCTGAAAAAAACATTTGAGGAAATGTTTGTAAGGTCTCAACAGACTCAAGGCAAGATTGATTTGGGGAAATGACAAATGACCATTAATCCAGGAAACTCTGGCCCTTTAATGAAATGGCTTAAAGAGCAGCACAGGAAAAGATGATCAAAGGCAGATCCTTTCTTAGTAACTACAAATGTGGAGCAGAGATAAGAAGAGTGAACAAGTGTCTGATTGCCTTTTACAATGAGATTATTACTCTGTGTGATCATTAGATATGAATGAGGTCTTTTAATCACTGTGCCTAGGTCTGGTCATTGCCCATCGGCTGAATTCTAACAGAGGTGTGGTGTAATTTATTTAATATTAATGGAGATATTCCCTCCCTTACCAAATAACTCACTATCTGTTTTCACTTGCAGACCTCACAGAGCAATGGGATGATGCTGTTGGCCAGCTTTTGGCCATTGCTTTTGGCTAGTGAATGAATAATGACGCCCTTACCACTTTGAAATTTCTGCAGAGCAGCAATTTGCAATTTCCTCATTGAGCTACCTCTGTGCAAATCTCATCCTTTATCCCTCACTTCTTGAACTGTGCATTTGCTATAAGACACTCTGTGAAATCCTGAATTTTACCACCACAAGCTGCTGTCCAGAGTTGTGCTCTGTCACACTGGTAACTACTGGTGTATCAGGGACTGCTGGATTTCTGGGTGCTATGGGGTCCTACCCCATTCTCAGCTTTCCACTTTGCAGCTGCCCAGATTTCCCCGACAGCTGGCTAATCCACCTTCTCTTTGCACCCTCCTGTGTCAATCTGTATTTCTATATCTGGATATTTCTGATGCATATGACAATGTAAGTGTCTTGTGGACCCCTCTCTTGGGCCTCTGACGGATGGCAGACATGCTGATTACTAATCTTTTATCCAACTGCTATTCAAATTCATTCTCAAATGCCTCATTACATCATTTACACAGCCACACTAATTAAACATGATACTTCTCATGGTTTCCAAGCATCACTTTGGCATGTTCCACTTCACTGCGAAAGCTCTCTCTCATCGTGATAGTCTCACTGCTGCCTTCCCTGCCACTACCTTCAGCGTTTCCTGCACTTCCCAGTCCTGACTGAGCACAAAACTTGTTGAATCTACCTCTGTCCTGAAGTGAGAGAGATAATGGACATTGTCTCTGCATTACTGGCATTTGACATTTTGTGATAACAGCTCCCTCTATCAGCAACCAGAAGGCACTGAATAATAGTACTGGGAAAAGAGCCATTCCCTCTAAAAACCTGCAGAATTATCCTAATAAAATCAGTAATGAGATCTAGCTTTAAAATAACACACATCCATCTCCTGCATACAGATAAAATGCAGACCTCCATTGACATCCAGTGGATGCCAAATTCATTCAACACTGTGACTTGAAGATTGACCTTAAAGCATTATCTGTTCCTTTTCTTAGGGTAGTGCTCCTCATCTTTAAATTCTTTTGAAGCACCTGACCAGAAAGTTAATATGTTGTGAAAGAAATGCAATATGTAAGGGTTCAGTTGATTTGGGTACAGAACATAGAAATTATTGTATTCTGGATGCCATTAATTAAAAGGATTACTGACAGCAGTGGTTTCCAAGGAGGATTTTCCAATTTGAATTAAAAATTCAAACATATTGGTGGAGAGAAGTGCTTTTTTTATCACAAAAATTAATAGCAGGTCCCTTGCTTCAGCTGACAGTTTGCTTTTACCTCCAAAGATAATTGTGTTATTTTGCATGGCTGTACAGAGATAGTTACACTGCTAAGCACAAAGTTGTCATATAGGTTTGCTAAGTGCTCGCAATATAAAATAGCATATATGCTAGAACCCTCTTTATCTTGTGCCATAGGTCAATTACTTTTCCCTCCAGATGAGAGTGGAAGATAATTATTGTGGGAAGGGCCAACTTGACCTCACAGACTGTAGTCGTGTTTCAGCATTTGGATATAAATTTTCTATTATGACTGTATTTTTCTCCCTGAAGTCAAAATCTTTCAATCTTAACAGATAAGTAATGATTATTGCTCCCTACTTTTATTATTATATTATATTTTAACAAAGCATCTCTGATCCATGTACACTGAAGTAGAACTGGCAAATGCATGTAAGGGTGATGCAAATTTTTGGTGTTAAAGTCTACAATCTATCCAAAGTGTTTGCCCTCAAATAATACAGGTTGCATTAGAATTGGACTTCAGTCTCTGGATGGCTATTATTGAAACCATTCAGAAAAGCTGGAGATCTAAATCCATCAGAGAGTTTTGGAAGCCCCAAAGAATTTCAAAAGTGTGAGGCTGAGTTCAGACCCAGCCCAGGGCTTTATGCTGTTCGTCCACCCGTGGAGCAACTCCAGTGTCGATGCAATGAGAATGGCTCTGTTGTATATTGACATCAGGAACTGAGGCAGGGAGGGCTTAACCTGGCAGTTTCTGTGCATTAACCCACAGGGTGTCACGCTGATTGATGCAGCAACGCCGTGTACCGAGCCCACAGAGGACAGCACTTCAATGCAGGCTGTGTAACAAGAGGGCAGGGGAAAGCATTTGTGTTGTGCTCTCTGCATACTGCAGTGTTCAAACTGACAAAGCCAATAGTACATGTGCTTCTAATCCTGAGTTTCTGTTGTGGTCACTTCTGTGTGTATTATTGGGACAGCTTGAAGGAAAAAAGAGGGTGATGTGTTGTGCATGACTGTCATCTGCTGCTAGGATGCCATTTTTATCCTCCTTTTCATCTCATGGTCATTCTCAGTTTTCTTTCTTCCACAGGGATTTACCTGCTATTTTCACATACCGCAATTTAGGTCTAGCTTGGGTATCAGGAAGAATTTCAGTTCTAGTTCTTGATCACAAATTTTAGTCCAATTTTAGTTGCTCTCAGCAGCTGATATTGTTTCTAGTAGCATTTATTGTTAAAATTAGATTTACTCATGTTTTCTAATAAACTAGAAATAAAAATTTCTTCTGTTTCCCTGTAAAATTCTTAAGAGGTGCAGCTTGAGTCTCTGCAAAACACATGAAATGAGAAAATAGTTAATCTCTAGATGGAGCAGCCAACATAGTGTGAAATTCAGTTCTGTGATGGCAATGACATAATTCCATAATATTACCACTCTTTTTACAGATAAACTTTTTAGCTACAGTTCTGTCCTAGTTATATCAAAATAATGTTTTAATTTTCTTAATGGAATGGCCAGCTTTTCAATAGAGCAGTGTTTTTGTTAATAAAAGTACTGTGGCTTGGTTTTGAGCAGTAGGGTTTGTGGGTTGCAGATCAAATTTCCTCTTCCTGAAGAAACACTACTAATACTTAACTTTTGGAAGAAATTCGCCCAATGAGGAGTATCAGGAAGGAAATGGCTAAACAACATGAAACAAAATTAGTGAAAAGAAATTAATCTGTTAAAAGTAGAAGGTGGGAGTAAACCACCTCTTATCTGAATTTTTGAGCATGTCTGAAACATGCACATGGAGCTGTGGGCAAAAGTGGGTGGGGATGGACATGGAGGTTGGGAATGCTGCTTTCACAGGTGTGCTCAGATCCCAAAGGCTGCAGCTCATCCTGCTGTTATGCCTGGAAGATGCAGTCTCATTCCCAAACCAGCAGTATTTCCTCTTTGAATACAGAATTAAGTGTTTCAATAATGTAACAAGGAAATTATTTTCAGGTCATTTCAACTCAAAAACAGACAAGGGGAGCCCTTAAGGATTTGGTTACTTCTAGAAGAGCTCTTTTGCCTAGAGTTATCCAGATAACAAGGGTCATCAGATCTTCCAGTGAAACTCTTATTTGTAGATGTGTAACTTGTGAGAAGCAGAAATGATGAAATCTTGTTTCCTATGATTTTTTTTACCTCCCCTCAGGCTGTCCTGCATTATAAATTAGTCAAACTAGGTTCCTTCCAGACCTCTCAAGGGTTAGGATTCAGCAGGGGCAATGCCCCTGCAGATTGCTTTCACCTGGACTTGATGGTGATCAGCTGGTGATCCCAACGGTAGAAGAAAACCCTGAACAGCTCTCACTCAGTGCATAACAGTGCAGGGTCAGTAGTGGTGCGGAGAACAAAGGTCTCATAAAGCAAAAATTCCTCAGTGACTCTGCTTCCTAACTAGCTCTGTGTCTCCTGTGGACTTCCAGAGGATTGGAATCTTTGCTCCTTGTCTGGCATCTCCAGGTAAGGTGAAACATGGGTATAGATTTCTATTTGAAGCAAAGGAGGAAATGTCTCAATGGACTCAATAAATCTGAATCTAGCATATGAATCAAGCTTGCTCTAAAAGTCAGTTAGGTATCTGTGCTCTTAGCTGTTAGTTTTGTTTGCTGACAGTAACACTTTGGATTTTAATGTAACTTCTGCATCCTGCAATGTGGTGGTTTTTTTTAGGTCTCTACTGTAATTTCTTGTTCTTTGGTCTCCCTTAAACTCGACTCTTTGACCTACACAAATGACTTGAAGATCTCAAGTTAATGTATGTGTGCTACAGTGCAATTGTAGGTGCATGCTCTTATGTAGAACCCATGAAAGTTTTCTTTAACTTGGAGCTCCTTAGTATTAACCACTCTGCTGTTTGAGTGACTGTTTCTGCCTGCAAGGCAGAGGCAGCTTCTTGCTGGGGCTGGAAATTGGAAAAGATAAGAGAAAGGTTTTGTGTTTGTTTTCCTTTGTTCCTAGACCTCTGTCTTCTTCAAAGTTATTCTTCATGTCTTTGCTTATTTTTCACTGTATTTTGACCTCCTTATCAGCTTGCTTGAAAGCTGCAGGTATTGTGTGTCAATTTTTCCAGAATTTCTCCCTGACCTCATTAAAAGAGATTTTCTCCCTGAGGGGGAGCAGCACCTGCAGGGGTGGGGGGAGGTGTGAATCTGTAGCTCAGCCCAACATACAATAAAAAAACTAGACAACCAGAAAAGTAATTTTGAGGAGTGCAGTGGGTTTGAGATGGTTTCAACCCATCTTCTCCTTCCTGGTGGTCAGGGATGCCTGTTGTCATGCCAGTTGGCATATTACAGAGATCAGCAGTGGGAATCGTGTTGGAATTGTGACTGGACTGTGTGTTGCCGTTGCTATAATTTACTAAGTGTAACATACATTTGTATTATACTTTCAGTACATTTTCTATTACTCTACTAAATCAGAAATCCCATGCATCACCAACTATATTCAAACAAGTACATTTGAAATGAAGCATTTCATCTGCTATGTGTGGACTATCTGAAAGAAACTAGTCTGACAGAAAAAAGAGGGGAGGGGGGAAAGGCAAGATCAGGATTTAACCTTAACAATGAATTCACACTGACCTCATTCTGGAATGGTCTTGATCTCCAATGGTGATGGATCAAGGCAAAAATTTAGTCTGTAATTCCATTATTTCATATGGTAATGGATCAAAGCAAAAATTTAGTCTCTAAATCCACCTAACCTGAGGCACAGTAGACTTCTCTTTCTTGGCATGGGGGACAAGCTAAAAGAACCCCATATCACATGTGAAAAATGCCTGGTTAATGAGGAAAGCTAAGCAGGGCTGCACTTAGGGTGAGAACAAGACTGGGAATGCATACAGCTCAAGTTTAAAGATGGAGCACTCCTTTAAGGGCAGACATACAATGTTAATTTAAGTACTCAAAGTGATTTTGTATAAGCAGGAGGGCAACAGGACACCAAGTTCTCTTACTTTGTCATTGGGTGATACAATATAGTAGCTGGAAACCTACTAGAAACTTATAATTAAAGGTCTCTGCAGAATATATGAAGGTTCTGCTGAGCTTCCTGCATAATTCTCAGTGAAAGGAGAGGAAAAATACTTTTGAAAATACAGGAGGCAGTGAATCTCTCCTCTCTGTGTGAGAGAGCTCCAGCAGAGCTGCTGAGGCCTGATGTCATTGAAGGGATGTAATACGTGAAGTACAGCATGATCAAATAAAATATGCAGAAACGAAGCATAGCCTTAGGCTCATTTCATTTTAAGCAAACAAATATAAAACTGTACGGATACGGCAGAGGAAAAACAACACAGAGAAGAAAGCAAACCTTTCATTCATAAATTTGAGCTACCCAGAAGTTACTTGTGTGGCAATGACAGGGCAGGGATATTATTTGACCCAAGTTATGGACCACCTTCTGTGGTGGCCTGTGTGTTTCTGAGGGTGCAGAACATGGTATCCAGAGCTGTCTGCTCAGGCCCTGCTCTTTCAAAGTTTTTGGTGTGGGTGGACCTGCTTGCCTGTAAAGAATCTCTGTTGCGTCTGTTAGGGCTGTTTGCAGACGTGGTTTTACTCTGTGCCTATGTGCATCCATCCTGGAGAAGAAAGGATCAATAAAGCTCCACAGAAGGGTAAATAAAGCTCATTTTCCAGAACATCCCTGATTGTAACTGTGAACTAGTGTCCCAAAACTGGTGCTGAACCAGTGGATTCTGTCTCTCTGGTATTTTTGAGCTCAGATGGAAGCACATGCATCTGGTGGACCCCTTGGGTCCTCTGTGATCACTTGCCATTTTCCTGTGCTTCCCCTTCCCATGTTTGCCATGCAGACAGTAAATGCAGAAGGTGCAGATGGGTGGCCAGTGGTAGTGGCCAAAATGTGCACCTTCACCAGAGGCAAACTGGTTCTGTGGTTTGATCTGCTCCCCCACCACATTCCCCACGTCTGTGGTTTAAAATAATTGTTTCTGTCTTATAGTTCCTGTGCTCTGATAAGCCTTCTTGCCCACTAGTCTTTCTGGACCAGAATTTTGTCTTTGATCTTTGACAGAAAATGGATATATTAATTAACATATCAAAACAAATAGGCTTCTTTTATTATCTTTCCCCCAAGTCAGCTAACCTGGAGCTTTTCTAGGAGAAGTTCCTCCATTTATTACGTCTTTTTATGCTGATCAAGGTTTGCCATCTTTGTGTAACAGGACAGAGAGCTGGGAATAGAAGATGGTTCCTACCAATTTCTGTTTGATCTTCTCTTCACCACACTGCCATTGAAAAATTTTCCCCACCCCTGCAGTTGGCTACAATATGAAATCACTTGCTGCTAACAGTGCTCTGCTGCTCTTTCTCAATTTTTCTGCAAGGTTTTTTTTTCTAGACACTCAGCAATAGATAGAGTTGGTTCAGCCCAAGAAGCTGTTGGGCTAGAAAACTAGAGGAAAGACTTTATCCCATAAAGACACAGAGAATAAGGTTGTTTTTTTCCAGTCTTTTCATTTAGGTTGTCTCTACCCAAGATAAGGTAAAGGACAAAACATAGTGTCACACTGTTCTCATACAGAGGGATTTTATATTCCTGGAACATAGCAATAAGAATTAGCTGAGAGAAGACTGAGGAAAAAAAAAGAGGACAAGTTGCTGTGAACTGCCACAGTCCCCTGTTATGGTTGCTGACTTTCTGGATTTTATGATGTCTCAGTAGTTGAAGGTCAGCTCAGTATTCCATCTTCTTAATGGTGTTTCAGTGAGGCTCTGAGCTTTCATGTTTAAAACAAGGCAGCCCTCCCAAATCCACATTTCCCAACTTGCTGGCTGTGTAAGAAGTGGTAAAACATGTTTTCCTGGTTACCAAGGACTTCAAAACTGCTGGGCATTTTTAAACCACATGCTGCTGATCCTCTTTCTCCAAGTGAAATAGTAGCACTTCCCACTTTGTAGACAATAGGAGTCTTATCACTGCTGTGTTAAAAGCAGAGTTATGCCAAAGCTGAGCTGAGCTGTTTTGAAAATCCCTCCTTGAGTTCCCAAGCTTTAATCTCTTCATCCTGAAAGTAAAGCCTGTACATTCCTTCAGCCCCTCTCTGGCTTTAAAAGAAGTGAACCTTCTTAGTAAGCTCATGCCTCAAATGTGAAGTGATATGGGGATGAACGAGAAGGGTTTACATGGACTTGGAAGTCACCCTTTAGTTTTTTCACTCTATTGTCATAGGAACTACCTTTCCTTTGTGTAGTAAAAAATTATCAGTATCTGCTAGCTAAACTTTACAGAGTAGGATGTGACATGGTTTATCTGGAAGGATGACAAGGTGTGAAAAATAATCGCGGTGACTTGAAAACTCAAAAGTGTGATTTTGTGCATGGTACTATTTCTGATTTGCATTTCACTGTGTACCGATAGCAGGAAAAAAAGACATAATTAGTGCCATAAAGCATGGACTTCCAGTTCCCTTGAGAAACACAGCAACCCCTTCTAGAGTTTGAGTTGACATGGTGATATTTAAAAACAGCAGTATAGCATCCTGGAAGCCATGGTAACTCTTACTGCACAGAGACACTAAAATGTAAACCACCCTGTGGTGGCTTGTTGACAACAGGGCTCAAATCTACAGTGTTTTGTATAAAAACTACAGGTTCAGTGGCTAAAAGTATTGTTCTGTTATATGAGAAGGTGCATCAGCCCAGTATACCCAGGCTCTGCCTTGAACAGGGACAGTATGTTATGCCTCTAAAGGGCTATCCCAGGATGGGAGAAGCAGTGGGATTTAGCAAGGCTCTCACTGCTGACCTGCAGCTGAGGGCCTGCAAATTCCACCTGTTTCTTTTCCTCCCCAACAAGCCCCCAGAGCTCTCGGGCAAGACTTTGGAATGGGTTGTTAGCTGTGTCAGCTACTGAGATAATGCAGAAGGTGTGTGCTGGCATTGAAAGCTGTTGGGGCAGATGGTGTTTGGTACCTGACTTCATGTTTCTGTGCTCATGAGAATTACCTGTGTTGCCCAGTGCTGCCCTTCTGCAAAGGTGCTATTACAGGGGTCACTCTTGACCTACCACATGGGTCCTGTGAAGGAAGGTGGTCTGCCAGGCAATGCAGCAGGGTCCAAAATCTGGAGTCCTGCACTGTATGTCAAGCTCCTTTAGAAGCTTACAGTGTTGTGTGGCTCTCTGCTTGGGTCAGAGTTGTGTCTTGGCTCCACTGAAATGTGCCAGGCTTTCAGCCAGAGAGGCTTGCAGGAGGGATTCTGCCTGAGAGTACTGGGCAGAAATTTACTGGGGCCCTGATCTTGCTCAGAGCTTCTAGATTGCTAAAGCAATATAAAGGTTAGCAAGAATAACTCATTACAGACAGACTAGCAAAGCTATTCCCACAAAGAGTCCTAGAAGGATTGTCTCTGAGGTGTGTTTGACTGGCTCCACATACCTCTGCCTAATGCAGAGCTGTACTTTCACACCGGTTCCTGGCAGGCTCGAGCAATCAGTAAATCACTTCAGGTCCTTAAAACCACAACTGCCAGATGTCCTCCTGTAGCCAGAGGGGAAAACTGCACTCTCTGAGTTGTTGTGGTGTTTCCCACCCTGGGAAAGGTGGTTTTTGTTTTTCCTACAGTATTCAAATGAAGCTGAGTGCCATTAGTATAGTTTTTGTAACTTTTTCTGGCAGCAGGTAATGGTGCATGGATAAATGCAGTTGTTCCAAACATTGAGACTTATACCAGTCTGAAGCTATAATGACAATACCAAAAATGTCAATATATTTCCAAGTTTAGAGAGAAGTGATAGCTTAGTATTACTCTGTGTTTTTTTTTTCTGTTAGCTTGTTTCTTTTAGACATACCAAAAATGGTCAGCTGTTCCCAACAATATTGAATGAGCCTCCAAAATTTTTCCAGACATACAGTAGTGGTTGACTTCATACTGTTGGTCCAGTGGCTGAAGAGACTCATGCTGCAAACCTTGTAGAGGATTTCTTTCCTTCATCAGTCTCTTAAAGTTCATGTTTTACTGTGCAGATAATTGTATTTGTGTGCTGTTGTCATGGTTGCATAGGTATGGGCTTTCCCATTCTGGAAGACAGAGAGGAAATTTCATGTCACTGAGCAGGTAAAACCACACAGGGACATGTGCCTGTTGAAGCAGCAGGATTCTCTTCTTCCTCTTATCTTTTTTCCAGCCCCTCTTCCTCTAGTTCTGCACTCTCATTTTAATCTGTGTGGCACGTTCCCTATGAGGAGCTCCTAAGCTCTTTACCACTCACCTAAAGGTTGATATTGAGCATTATCTCAGAGATAAAGAGAGGGGCCAGACCAGTGCACAGAGCTCTTGACGGTCTACCTTGCATCTCCCAGCTCCATTAAAGTATAAACCTGCATGGATTTCACACTTTTTCCCCTCCGTGCACCATTTCTTATCAATCTCCTTTTTCTCTGCAATGTTTATACCTGTAAATCTCTGGCCTTTAGACTGTTTTCCTCTTCTGTTTCCCAGGAATCTTTACTGATTTCTTTCTTTCATTGTGTTCATGTCTGCACTTACAGGAGAGGTTGGGTCAGGTAGCACAAGCTATGCCAGAGGAAAGGGAAGGATTAGAGGAGCTGTGAATGTCCTAGGTCAAAGTTAGACCTCTAGAGCTGCAGGTACCAATTCTGTCCTTGTGATCCTGGATAGGCTTGAACAAACAGCTGGAGGTCAGCAAACCAGCAGATTCCTCTGTCACCATCTGTCACCATGTAATGAGGCACTTGGTGTGTGACAGGGCTGCCAATGATTTCTCTGCCTGGACCCTTCAGGCAGTTTTGTTTTGGCTCTTTGTAACAAAATAAGTGTGACCACAGCAAGCCCAAGCAAATGTGTAGTGTACAGCACTGACATAGGTGAGGCAGCCCCTGAAGATACACCAGCAAGGATGCTCCCAGCCAAGGCACAAATGCTTCCAGTGAGCTGCGTATCTGTTTTGGTGATTAAGGAGGCTGGCCTGGTGTGACCAGCCAGCAAGGACCTTACTGGTATCTGAGACAACAAACTGACTCTGCTCCGGAACTGGAGGAGAAAGAGGTGGAGATTTAGAGCAAGTGCTGAAAGCCTTCCTGGTTTCCATCATAAATTCATACTTGGCTAATGCACCAAAACCTACTTTGCTGCTATTGTGTCCATGTTGTATCTTTCAAGGCAGCACAAAGATGTTGGCATTTGCTGCCAAAGTGCCTCTGCTTTGTTGTGTAAACACATTCCTAATGTTTCTTGGGTTGTATGACTTTAAGAGCTTGGTCTTCTTTGGGTTAGCAAAGCAAGAAATGGGAGTAGCTGTGTCCTGCTGACACTTTGAGGCAAATGGAAAGAGACAGAAAGCAATTATTCAAGTTAGAATGCGTGCAGAGCATTTTTAGTATTGTTATTTATTGTTTTATGGTCACGCGAGTAGTGCTGCACTCGAAGGAGGCAAAGCGAGCCTTCGACACAGCCCGTGTAAATCAGCACGGCTCCATGGCACCTCTGGATTTACACCAGCTTGCTTTCTCTACATCCTGGCCCTTGGTTTCAGCCTCCAAAAATTGCCTTGTGCATTTAAAATGTGAAAAATTGGGACAGCAGGATGAACAAAAGAGAGGGAGGAGATGGGGAGGAAGCAACGCAGCTTGCTGCCTGATGTGAGATGCTGGGTGCATGGGCAGAGCATGACCTTCTCTCCTCTCTGATTTTTCATCTGAAAAGCTTTGGTAAACCTTTTCGTAGTACTCTGACTAATAGTTACACTGGAAAAGGAAATGTGCTTGGGAGGCAGGGCGTGTTATAAATCCTTGAGGTGAAAATAGCTAAACCAGCTAAATTCCTGTTTGCATTAAAATATGTTGGTTTGTCTGCTTCTCTGGCTGTTTAGCTGGCAGAAACATTTTTATTTATTTTTAACATGTAGATGACTATCCCCTTGTGCTGCTTCATGCACATGGAAGCTGCTGCAATCCCTGAAGGTTCAATGTGAGCCACTACTCACCCATTGGCTTGGGTTCAGCCATGATTTAGAACCTTTCTTTGTTGTCGAGGTTTTCCCCATACACATCTCAAGGCTAAAGATTTCCCAAGGCAGGGAAGTGCAGCTATGAAAAATCATGGACGTGGTTGTACAGAGATGGTGAGAAGTTGTGTAAAAATAATGTTTTAGGGGAGGGACTTGTGCAGGAATTTAATTATTTATTTAGAATGTATTTATTCTGTTTTGCGGGGGTGGGAATGAGCCTTTCTGACTCCTCTCACTTTGGAAAACTTCCCGAAGCCCCCATGGCTGCTCTGCTCTGAATCCACAACCTGAGTGGGCCACCAGCTGCCACTGTTTCTGCAGAGGCACAGATTGAGGGTAGCACCCCTCCTCAAAAGAGGGGCAGGCACCACATGGGCTTGCCCTGCCTCTTCCAAGCAGGAGCCTCCAGAGCTGTTGCAGGAAAACCAAGGAAGAAGTGGATTGTGTGGACTGGCTTTCCTTAGGGCTGCGGGCTGGCTGAAACCAGGGCATTGGTGTGTGTGGTGGTGATTGGGTTCCTGGTCCTTGCAAAAGCCAAAGCAGCCTGTGCTATCAAGATGTGTAGGATAATAAGACAAGGTAGTTTACAAAACTTAATCCCTACTAATTTCCATGGGTTTAAAATTAGGTTAACCTTTATAATTAGCAAAATAAGGCTTTTAATAATCATCCCCAGAGAAAAAGGGACTTCTAAAAAAAAAGGCAACAAACCCAACAACAAAAAACAACCTTAATTTTGCTTCATCTATTCTATGCTAACTTCTTAGGCACATTTCAGTGCTGTTTCCTCTAAGCAGCCCAGGCAAGGTGCCCTGCTCCACCATCAGGCAGTACTCTCTGCAAAATGTCCCTCTGGCATCAGCAGCATCACTGTAATTCACCTTGAGTGTGCTTATCAATGTGTTCACTGCCAGAACAACTCTGGAAAGCTTTCTAACTAACCCAGTTTAACAAGCTGTGATGTCTGTATTTTCCACTCTAGCTGTTAACACAACATTGTAAGTTTTTCATTTCAGCTCAGTTATTGTAACTTGTGCGTTTGGCTGTATCTGTATCCTTGCAGTCTCAATACTGACAGTGACCTAACTCTAGTTAAAGTAAAGCTAAGCATGCTGAGGCTTCAGACCTAAAAATGTCCTACTTGCATTTTTACAAAGCAGAAGTCGTAACTCTTCCGAGCCTAATTTGCAGTTTAACTATGCAAAGTTGATAAGAGCTGCACAGAAAGAAACAGAAACCCCCACAGAATTGCAGATTTCTTTTCTACTAAAATAAGTCCAAACCGCTCATTAGTCTGAATGAAGAAATCTTCATTCTTGCATTTTTTGTAAAGCAAGTAGTGCAGCGTTTTTGCCTATCAAAACCTGGAAAATGTATTGGCTGAAATATTGTTTCAGTTAGTGGAAGGAAAGGCAAAATTGTGCACTTTACCAAAACCAAAAAGAAAAATACTTCTCAGAGGAGAGAGAAACGTTTTGAAAAGAAATATCAAAATGCTCAATTTTGAAAGGGGTTTATTTGAACACTTTTCATTTTTCAACTTTTACCTGCACATACCTGTTAGCTAAATGTAATTTGAATTTGAAAGTATTCCCATATAAACCAGAACAACATTCTAGACTTCTTTTTCTTGGTGGTTGATTTTATATTCATATAAATACTGTTGTCTAGCAACTATTAGCTTAACAGAGCTATGACTTCCAGAAATAACTTAGGAAACTGAAATTTGCTGTGCATTTGAGCCACCTGCATCACCAAAAGTAAAAGTGCTTCCCTATTCCTGGCTTTTTCCCCAACCTCTTTATGGTGTTTCTATCTCAGCATGAGTGGTATTTTGGGGTGTGTGAGGGATTGGGTATTGATACAATGAAAAAAAACTCTTTATTTTGGCATCAGAGAATTGCAAAAGTTTGGAAATGACCTTGAAAGATCACCTGGTCCATCTCTTTGTGGGAAAGGGAGCCTAGAAAAGACTATTTAACATTGACACCTCAGTACTTTGCCATGTGGAGAGAATATTGATAAACATTGCTGGCTGAATTTGTGGTGAGCCCCACTGAGCTTGGATGAAGCTGTAGGAAACCTAGAAAAAAAATGGAATAGCTCAGAGTGAAGCAAAGCTAATGAACCCTCATTTCCCATGTGTTTGTATTTTGAGGAGTAACTCCATGTGGGTTTGCTGGGGCTTGGTCAGAGGGAGCATTCATGGTACAGTCTTCTCCCAGCCGAGGTCTTAAACACCATTTTCACTTGCTCTCCTGCTAATTCCTGCAAAAAACATGAATGTTTCTGAGGGCGCTTCCTCCCTGCCAAAGGCAGCGGAAATTGGCTAATGAGCTCAGAGTCAGCAGAGGGAGGCAGAAAGGCACATACAGAGCATTTAACTGGTTTGCAAGCCAAACCACAAACTTAATCCTTGGAGCACAGTCATGTGACGTGAAGAGTTGAATTGCCAGCGGGTGTGGGAGGGAGGTTGAGGGGTTATTATCCTAGCATGCATGGGGATGCCTCAGTGGGTGGGAAACTCCTAAAATTCAGCTTTGATTGGGAAGTTAAATCAGTTATTAGAAAAAGACTGCTGTTCTAAAACTGCTTTGCTCCCTCTTGTGTCCCGTGGTAAGACTAAGGGGCCTTGCCAATAGAGAGGAAAACAGAGTTGGACTCTCAGATAGTGAAAGCTCCCTGAGGCTGCCAGCGCTCCAGGGCCCTGATGCCAGCAGGGCTTCCAAATTTATTTAGAATGAAATGAAATGGAATAGTGGGGAGGCAGAGGAGGAGGCATAAATATTTTCCCCTTGTTAACTTATTTTCCCCTTTTGTGCATGAGCTAACGTGATGGAAAGTGATGCAGCAAAAATAAGTGCATTTGTTGGGAGCTGTGTGCTGTGTTGTGAGTTATGGCTGGAAATCAGTCACTGGCCAGTCCATTCCTTTCCTGCGCTGCATCACCATGTGCTCCCAGCAGTGCTGGAGGCAGAAGGCCCCTGGGAAGTGAAATGGGATGTGGTGGGGTGAGAAATGCAAATCTGGTCAGTGCACAAAGCGAGGGCCAAGCTGTGCAGCTGCTTTTGCCATTGTGACTGCCATTCAGAGCCTGGGCCTGTAGAAGTGAGGGATGTCACCAGCCCTGGGGAAGGGAATAGAAGAAGGGTAGACTTACAGCAGGACAGGTCATAGGATGTGCTATTTCCTTCAGGAAACAAGAGGGCTGTTCAGGGTATGTGCAGTTCTGAATAAGGTTTCACTTCTTACTTCCTTTTGCTGCCTATTTGAGAGACTCTCTCACATTTTTACCTGGTCTGCAGCACATTAGCACAAACATTGTGATGCGGTTCCAGTTGTGAAGTGCCTCATGTTTTCCCATGGTGCACATCTCCTGCAGAGACTTCTCCCTGGCCTGCATGTTCTAAATGAAACTCTCATTTTGATGCATCTTCCATCTGCTTAAGTGTTGGCCATAAATAACAACATATTACAAAATTGCCTTCTTGTCAACACACAGATTGTTTATGTGTCATTTCCTCTATCCTTTGTGTTTCTGCAACTTCCTTGGGAAGGAGGATTTATTGGTATAGCAACATTTGGGAATGGAACCAAATCCTATGGAGTATGAAATAAATATAGTCAATTTTTGGTACTATGTTTTTATTTATTTTTTTATGAGGCATCTTCTTTCCTTGATGACTTTGTATCTCACCATGTGGCATCCACTAGCTTTGCCATATCATCTGTTGTTTAGGGTCTTATATTTCCAGAGTGTGTTTGCAAGCTGAGTGTAGAACTGTGAACCACAGTCCCACGGTATTTTTGACTGAAAGCTAATCTGGAATTTCCACTCACTGTAAGCTAATCTTGAACCACCACAGCCTCATTTTGGTGTCAGATTGAAAGAAGGGCTCTATCAATTTAAAATACAGTTGGAAGATTGGTCAAGGGTCATATTAGGAAAGAAACAGAGGTTTCTGTTTTCTATGATTGCTAAATCAAATAGGCCATAAATAAGTACCCTTGACTTAAGTATTGCATTTTTTGTGTTAGTAAATTGCTAAAGCACCTCCATTCAGGAGGCAGAGCACCTTCTTATGTGAGTGTTCCCTTCCCTAGTGGCTGACTGGGCCTGGCTATTTGGGGACCAGCTGATCTGGCCATGGCTCAGAGTCTGAATGCAGAATTTTACAAGAGATCACAGTTTTCATGTTGAGCACTGTGGGAATGTTGCTCTGTTGTTTGAAATGCTGAAATGTTGTTACTAAAGCCATTAAGGGCCTGTGTTGTCCCAGTGATAAGTGCTCTTGTCCCAATGAGATTTACTATAGATGCAGTGCATGCAGTGTGTGCCTGGACTTAGACCACTGGGGTGGTGAAAGTGCAGAGGTGGGTGTCTGACCCTTGTGGCCCTGGGCCAGCAGTAGCACAGCAGTCGTTGATGCTGGATTGTGATATTCCACATTTGTTTTGGAAAAACAAGCTTCTTGAGTACTTGCTTATTGAGGATATTTATATATGTGCTATGTGTGTAGCTCATCCTCACATGCAAATGTATTTCCAAGCAGAGTTACTTCAATATGGAAATGCTTGTCTTTGTTTCTTGTTTTGGTACAAGGGTACTTTTGTTCCATCCCCCAGAGGAATGGGGTCTGGCTAAATAAGCCAGGCATGTGCTTTTGAGGGAAAAGACCTCATCTAAGCAATGAATACTCCTGGCTCTAGACCACTCAGTTGGACCTGGAGAATTTTGATTATGATTCAAGAGCAAAAGCTCTGCTTGACAAGGCCTGTTGCCATTTCTATGTAGACATAAGTCAAGTCTGAGACATGCTGCTAACCTTTTTACAACATATGTGACAAAATTCCCAGAATCTGCTGCTCTGTTTTCCAGAGGGACAGAATTTGGACTGCTTGTTTGCCTTGAGGTTTATTAGATCCTTTGGAGAACTGACAGCATGGATAGCTTTTCTTAAAAAATGGTTTTCTTTAATCTTCACTGAGCTTTCTAGGCTTTACTGGTGCTACGTTTTACAATTAACACTGGTGGATTTTGTGATGTAGAGATCACTGGCTTAACTCTGTTTCTGTTCAGATCTGCAGTAAGCCTCCCAGAAAATCCCCCTCTTTGTTTCCCTTACCCAGAGCTTGCTTATACAAATGTACACAGAAATTTACCTTTTCTTGCATGCATGAATTACTCCCTTAAAAAGAATTGACACTCATCTTCCTTGGAGAGAAAGCTAGAAGGCTTCAGGCTGCTGAGAAGAGGCAAGGTCACTACAGGGTCTGCAGAGTGCAGGGAGGGAATGCAAAATTTGGCCTCTGCTGTGACAGATGGACACATAGTAGGGACCCCAGGGCTTATGTAGAATTTGCAGAGAGCCTTGGAGGTTTGGTTGAAACCCCTGGAGGAAGAAATGCAGTGAAGACAAAGCAAGCGGATTATTTATGATCTGCTTCTCTTCAGGTTTTTTCATTATTGTTTTTTTTATTCTTTCAAATGAGAGAGTTGGCTGGTCCTGCTTGATTCCTATGAACATTTGTCTTCTGAGATTTAACGATCCCTTCAAATAGCTAAAGATGTTTAGTCTTTTTGGGAAATTTGTTGCTAAAAGCAGAACAAAAACTTCTGGCTGCATTATATTTGTAACATGAAATGGCTCTGTTTTATTCTTAGTGTAAATATATCTTTCTCTTATGGAAATAGATTTCATAGCTGATCTTATGCTGACCAGAAAATAAGAGGCATTTATCATAAGAGGCAAAACCCTGATGTACAAATTTCTTTTATTAACAATAGTGAAAATATTGTAGCTTTAAATGGGGTGGACTTCCCCCAGAAATTATTATTTCGGTGCCTGCTTAATCTTGCACTGGGGTTCTAGGGAGATGTATTACATTTGCTAGATATATTTCTCCTTTTTAAGAGTACTGATGATTATCAGAATATCTACATATCTGAAATAATCTTCCTTTTAAAGAAAGGAGGAAGCTCTTCCACTATACCCCAGGTTTGTAGTGGATAACACTGAATTGTTTTTACATTTCTGAAAGAAAAGATCAAGAAAAAGCATTCCAGCAGAAAAGGACAGGGGATTAGACTTTCTGCTCAGGATCTGAAGTCTCTGTGGCTGGTCTTTAATTGCCAGTCAGGCAGACATTGATCAGGAATGACATGGGCAAAACTGAGCTTGCCTTGAGGTGGAAGTTTGCCCTGTAACTTCTAGAGGTCCCTTCCATCCCTGTGGGTGTATGATAGTTCCTTACACTGTGGACTTGTCTTCCTGACAGCTGTTGCTTCTCATTGGATATGTGTGATTTTTGTCTGCCTATACAGAGAATAAGCTATATGCCTAATAAACTGAGGACCTATTGAAGAAGGAAAAAAAAAAGGGATAAGTGGATAATTCCCCAAATCAAATGCTAATTAATTATAAAGCTCTCTGTTTCTGTGCATGGGTTTATGTTGATCTTTTGTCCTTTTCTATGTATATTTTCTCATGGGACTTCAGATACATGATTTAGTTTTAGTGGTTTTTTTTCCTATAGAATCCCTGTCTCAGCCTGAGCTGGGCTTGGAGAACTGGTAGCAGCTTACTGTTGTTTGTTCTTCATGCTCAAAATCAGTCCCTGTGCGTTTTCCACTGCACACTCTATCTTGCTCTAAAAACAAGGTATCTTTATTTTCCAAAAGATATTTCCAGTGTTGCATTCTGCAGTAATACTGAATAATCTATTAAGTGAATTATCAGTGAGTGCAACTTCATCTTCACCCTGCACCTGAGATACAGTGAGAGAGACAGACAAGCCAAAATCAGTAAAAACGTCAATTTATTGTTTCAGTTCGGTTATTTGGTTGTACAAATTCTAAATTTTTGCTGTGGTGTCAAACAGCGGTCTCTAGACAATGCAAAGGTTTGAGGCAATTGCTTCTCTTTGACAAGGTGGCTCAGCCTGGGTGTTCAGAAACTGAGATTTGCACTGTTAAAGACCATGCAAAACTTGATGGTTGCCAAACATTATAAATATGAAAATTTAGTGTCCCAAGTCATGGCCTTCATGCTCTTTTTCATGCCACTAAGGTCCTGCTGGACAAAAACGAAGGAGGCATGACATGGATGCTACTGTATTTTCTTATAGTCCTGAAAAGCAGCTCAGGGGAAAAGGCTGATACCACCATGTGTGCCATTTCTTGGGTGGATGATCATAGCCAACACATTAAAACAAAGTCACAGACTGAAGCAAAGCATGGGCAATACATTTGTGTTACTATTTTTCAGTACATCTAATATTAGACTTGCTAGTTTCTGCCTAGAGTTCACTGCAAGGGTTTTTTTCATTGTTAACTACCTTCTGTTAGGTGTTTGATGCTGTAGGAAACAGTGGTGTTAGCACAGAGCCTTATCCTCAGGTGTAACTCATGAAAGACTGCCCTTTCTGATGGAAGAGTGCAGGTTCTCTTACTACTGTGACTGGGTTCTGCTCAGCTGTGTCATTGAGCAGAGCTTTTTTCCTTTGCTTCATTTCCTGTGTTCTGTTTATTGAGATTTCCCGGTATTTTTGTGGGTGGTCAGGCTTTGGCCCTCCTACTCCTGCAGATAGAGTTCCTGCATGATAATGAAAAACAATAACACTTTTACTGCCTTGGGATGGAGGCAGAGATGCTGCTCTGAGGTCCATTTTGAGCATGTTTTATGTACAGTTATGAAACCTAGGCTGCTAAGAGGAGTGGAGCCATCCCCAGTGTAGCAGCCAACAATTTTGATTCAGTAATTACTGTGAAACAGAGTTATGAGACATTTTCACCCGGTTTTCTTTTCAGTGATTTAAAATGGTTTCTATCTTGGTGAAATGTGTAGAAATGGGCCATCTCTTTCACACTTGTGCACAGAGACAGCTCTTAACATGACACAGACCATGCTGTTTCACCATGCAAAAATGTGTAGCATCCATAGGTCAGCGTATTCAATAAAGCTGTTGCTTTATGGGAGTGTATTTAGACCTTTGCAGTCCATTGTTATCCTGCTTATGAGTTACTGGCTGAATCTGGTGCTTGCCAGCTGGTTCTCTGGCATGTCCTGCTGTCTCCCCACTGAGTGAAGTTACATTTCTGTGTGATGCAGCAGTGAGGATGCTTCATGCACGGTGCTTTTCTTCTGTGTGTGGTGTGCTGCTGTACAAGAGAAGTCTCAAGTCCTTGGTCCTTTGTGTTGCATGGCAACTCAAGCTGTGGGACTGTGAAATGCTTAGCACAAGGTCTGTCCAGCTCTGGCAAAACTCAGGCTTTAACAAGCTGCTTGCCAGACAATGTGTCTGAGGGGTGTTTTCCATGGAGTTCCTGACCTTTTAGCGGCCTTGGTATGCAAAGCACATGAAAGTTCCCTGCTCTCCTTAACATCTGGCAACTAAGGAACTTTATAGCTTTATTACTTCTTTCTCTTATTATTCTGTACTGGATTGGAAGTTGCATCTTCTAGGAATGCTACTTTGTCTTTGATCTCACAAATAAATCTGAGGGTAGAGGACCAGGAGCCAAGGTTGGGTACACTGAGAACGAAGTGAATAGTAGCAGAAGCAAATTTCTGTGTTGCATTCATTTCCAGAAAGCCAAACAATTAGCTTCAGGACTTCAGAAAACTATTGCTGTTGTCTCCTGGCTCTTCAGAAGTGGCTTCACAAGAGCCATTACCGTTCGAGCATTTGATAGAAGTGCAATCTTCACTTATGGGCTGCTGATGCATACAATATGAGAGATGAATTTTCTGCTCAGACACTCCCCAGTTTATTGTAGTAGAAAATTGTGCTTGGTGCTACATTGTTTCTTTTGCTGTACACTCATGTTATTTTTCCAGTGTTTGAATTAGGGTTACAAATTTCTAGAGTCAGACGATGACAGCATAACCTTGGAACTACTTTAAGACAGTGTGGCAGGTAACAGAGGCCCCAAATTTACATTTGGCAATATAAAAATGGCCTCTATAAAATTTAATATGGACATAGAAATATTACTATGACTTTGCAAATCATTGCAATGAAAAAGCTCCCCTGCAAGGCTTTCTGTCCAAAGGCAGCACTTGGCAGTGGTGGTTTCCTCACTGAGGTTAAATGTGCTGTTGTAGTTTTCAGTCTTACAGGGTTATAGTAACAGAAGGAAGTGGTAGCAAAAATAAATTTGATTTTTATTGTTGGCTTACTTTCAATAATCTAGGAAGTTATTAATAACTGCAGCTACTTGAATAATTTATAGGATGCATCTCTGGTTTTTTTCACATTAATTATTTGATCATTTCCCCTGGTTATTGTTGTTTTGTGATTACAGTGGTGCCTAGAGGATCAAATTAGGTTGAGGGTCTCTTACTGTGTCTGCTAAGATGGAGTTCTTTCCTAAAGACACTGCAATCTAAGTTGCTGTGATCAAGAGAGGAGAAAGAGGATAAACAGTTTGCTCAGGGTCATAGCAAAGTCTCTGGCAAAGCTGAGTTGTCATCTTTTTGGAATCCTTAATGCCAGAATGACAGACTGGAGGTTTGTCTTTAATACCCAAGATGGTGGTATTTAATGGAGCTTTGAAGTCTAGAAGGAGAAATTAAATCCTGCTTGTGCCAATGTGAATGAGAATAAATAGCCCTCACAAGCCTCCATGGATTCAAAGAGCTTTTCCTGGAGCACTTGTTGTCTGTTATAGCTTTACCCCAAAGCATGGACCAGAGGTCTCTGACTCTATCACTCAAGATGGTTCTTAGGCTGAATTCAACAAAATTCAGTATAAATTTCAGATTTGTATCTGCATGCTTCCCATTGCCCTGACAAGAAAAACTGTTGAAAATATCTAATTACATTTCTGTGGTTTTATATTGCTTACTGTAATTTGTTATCTTGTTTTAACTTATGTACAGTGTTTGCCATTGTAGCTGAAGTTTGAGATTTCAATAAATTATGAGATTGACTTATTCCCATTAAAAAAGTAATTTTGAAATAGGGTTGCTCCTCTGTCATGCCATAATTGAAGACTGAAATGTAATGAGAGCAAATGATTGTTCTTCTGTGGGTTTCAACAAGCCATTAAAAACAAAGGGAAAAGAAAACTTTGATGGAAACCACAAACTCACTCAGTTCAACAGCAAATTCAGAAATATAGCTGTTCACTGAAATCAAGACGAGTGACTTCATTGTGTTTAAGACCAAAGAAACAGAATTGAATTAAAATATTTTATGAATAAGGTAATTTGCCTGAAGATTTAAAGTATTGTATTGTTCTCTGCCTTTTAGTATTATAAACCTTTTCCAGTTGCCTGTTAACTCAGTCAGACCAACAGAGAGATTCTTAGTGCTTGCAGTTGGATTTTGGTGTAAGCCAGTGAACCAGGCTCTGCCAGGAGAGATCAGTCCCAGAGGATTATTCAACCTCTGTGTCTTAGAAGGCCATGAATGAGCTGAACTTTGGTGTGGTTTCTCTTTCTCTGTTAGACCACCTTAGAGTAGAAAGTTAATCCTCAGGATGTGAACACTTAAGACTGAAATGTCTTATATTTGAGTTTTAAGAAAGCAAGGGAATAATTTCTGGAAAAAGAAAAATTGTACATCCAGGTTTTTTAAAAAAAATAATCTGGAAATTGTATGGAATCCCAGAAAAATTGTTCAGGGATGAATCTCAATGTCCAGGTACTCATTTCCTCCTATCTGAGAGAGGATATATTTGTGGGGGTTTTTTTTTGTGTACATTGGTTTGAAAACTTCTTAAAAAACCACCAGCAGCCAAGACCCCAAATACCACAAAATAATCAGTTTCCCTGTTTCAGTGGTTGCTGGCCCCTTGAAGTTCCAGTTGCAATTAGGAAGATGGTCTGGAAGCTAAAAAGCTAACTTGTCCTTTTTTTTGTGCACTTGTGCCAAGTTTTTTAATTTGTAGAAGAACCACCAGGCATCTGTGCTGTAAAGGATTCCTGGAAGTGTTTTGCTATTGCAAATAGATTTACTGTATGTACCAAGAAAGAAGACTGTCTCATTCTTCTGCATATGTCTGTGTTTGGAGGATTAAAGTTCAGGTGCATGGTGTGTTGCTGTGTGTATGTGTGTGGTGTTTCATTTTGGTTGTGTCTTAAATGCATTATTTTGACATTTGTGCATTCCTTGGCACATGACCAAGGTTTCTTTGCTGCCTGAGGACAGATATTTGGATATGGAAGCATCAGAGCTTTTAAGGGGAATAGTTGCCTTATTTTAGGCAGTAGTGGACTCTCACATGCCTGTGTCCAGAATGGTATTACAGAGGTTGACCTGTGGTTAGCAGGAATGCAAGAGATGCCTTGAATCCTTTGAAACCTATAATGTTAGAGCTGTGCCAGGATAAAAATCAGTTTCCTGCTACAGACCTGGAATCTGATCATCAGCTCTTACAACAAAACCACTCCAGTGAGCCTAAGCCTTTGTGGCACCTGGGTTCTGTCCCATTAGGTTTCATTGATTTGTTGGTCACACCTTTACAGGCTGCTTAGCTGGACAGGTATTCATTCCATCAGCCAGAGGGAAAGTGGCTGGCTGGGGATATGGTAATGAGTGACGTAATTACAGAGGTCACCAGGCAGCCTGGCTCTGTAGCAGGACACGTGTGACTTCTTGATTATTCCCAGGTTGCCAGTGTTTTAGGTCTGTTTATTTTCAGTAAAACATTATTGGTGCATGAAATTACTGCTAAGATCTCAAGAGGTTCCAGAGGAGAATGTTAATATTGTTAGGATCTTGCACTCAGAAAAGGAAGCTGGGAAAAGGTGCACAAAGGTAGGGGAGGCAGGGTCTAATTATAAGGCCAATTAAAGTATCTGAAGGAATACAAAGCGTAGTCTAAGAGGTAACATAGACACAACAGAAAACAAATCCACCTCTGCACTGTGATTTCTGTGACAGAAACCAGATTGTGCTCTGGTTTTACAAGAGCATTGAGATTCCTTAACAAGAATACTCGGGAAAAGAAAAGGATATAAAGTAAACCCATTATAGAAGGTTTTTGTGTAGTAATCAGATGGGTGGTGGTGGAATTGTATGCACACAGCAATAGGAAGAAGGCTGGTTTCTAGGTTCCCAGACCTCCCCCCAGCTCCACTCTCAAGGCTAGCAGGTCTTTTCTGTGCTTACTCTTTCTTAGCAGAGATAATTGTATATGTGTAGGACCCTGAACGCTGGCTCAGCCACTGGAGCTAAGTGATGCAACCAAAGACCAGAGTTAACAGCATTGAAGGTGTCAGACATGTTTTAAATGGATTAAACAGAGTGGAAGCTCTCTGTTTATACATCTCAGCAGGTCAGGCTGAAGCTTAACAAAATGTTTAATGCATGTGCTTAAATCCATCCCTCTTCCACAGTGCAGCAGTAGTCATCTGTAACTATGAGAACATTCAGTGTGTTGAGGCTTCAGTGGAGGTGCTGTGCTGGCTGACTTGCAGGCCCTAGGCTCACATGCTGTTTTTCGATGCACTTTTTCCTTTCTCCTTGCATAACTCCTTGCTTTTTACCATGCTGGTTTAGCTGAAGTGCTGGCATCAACCAAAATATCAGGATGTTTCCTGAGAGTGACGTTCACTGCTTCTGACAGCTTGTAGTTACAGATGGGTGTTTCACAGCTGAGCCCGAGTGGTGACTGAATCCCCTTCTGTTTGGACAGGTTGTTCAGGTAAGGTGTGCCCTGTAGCTAGATCCAGAGATTTGTTCTACTTTTTTCTGTGGATGTCATAGAGGATCACTTATTCACAAGGATCCTTGCATTTTCCTGACTTCTGGAGGGTCGCTTTTTTAACATTTATTTTGGTATTAGTGTTAAAGGTGGCATTGCATTCACCTGTGTTTTTGTTCATTCAAATGAATGGGATTATTTATTATTTATTTATTTAGCTACCCTTTCAGCTTTGTAGTAGAAGAGATTTCTGGACTATAATGGAAGATATTTTCCTCTGTGGAATATGCTACTAAATAGCTTAGGCTAGGGACAAGAACAAAAAATAAAGGCTCTAGAAAAAAAATTATCTCACTGGGAGCAGTGTAGAAAACAAGTGATGAAGCACAAATTGTCTGCACAAAAAGTAAGATTACAGTGTGGGTAGGTAAATATCTTCAAGGGAGAGGAAAGAAAGAATAGGGCAAAGGAGGGCTGGAGTGTAGAAAAAGATGGAGGAGGAGTTTCCTCAAGAAATGAAGGTAAATGAGGCTATTCTCCTGGGTCAGCAGTTCATACCCATCTCTTATCCTCCAGAATTGCCAGCTGCATTTGGGAAGGGGCATGTTTCTCTTCTCATGTCTTAGTGAACATCCAGTTTCTCAGGAGTGTCCTGGTTTTCTTTGGTCCTCGCCAGGTACGAGAGCTGAACATTCAGTTGCTCTGAGATTCAGATGGAGAGTTAGTACATTTAACTTCTGTTTGATAAGCTCATTTCCAACCCCCCTTTGCTGAAGTACAGTCACCATGGCCAGCACAGTCGCATCTCAAGCTGTGTGACTCATGGCAAACTGGAATGGAAAGGCCAAGGACTGACACTGCTTGTAGGATTCTGTGAGATATTTAGCAGAGAAACTGAAGGAGAACCCTACAGAATGATTTTCCAATGGTAGAATCTCTGATCCTGGGTAGTTTTTCATCCCTACTGGATGTTTTTCACAAGGAGTCCTCATTCAAGTGTACTTTAATTTAGAAGAATAGTTTTCCAAAGGTCAGGTACAGTAATTGTTGAGGTATTTCATGGCTTTGTTTACATTTCTATGGGCACTTAAGTAAATGGTTTCAGGGAATGCTAAACAAAGAAAGACATAGAGACAAGAAGATTTGTGCTGATTGAAGTCCAGGCTGAAAGCCTCTGAAGCACAGTTCTCCACAATAATATTTGTCTGTACCTGACACCATAAAGTGTTTGTGTCAACCATATGGTCTCAGTTTTTCAGCTGCGAAAGAAAGTATAGATTTTTCAACAGTTTGCAAATCAATACTCAAGAGACATTTCCATTCAGAAACTCCAATAAAATAGCCTAACATCTACATTGTGTGCAAACTGATGACCTTGGCAGAAAGCCTATAACATAATAAACTTTTAAATAGGTGGGAGGAAAGTGATGCAGGAATTACAGGCTATTTGGAAATTATATCAGTGTGCGTCTGTGCATTTCAAGAAAAATCAAAAGCTTAGTGATATCTATTTAGCATTTGTAACAGCTCAGTATAAAAACAGATTCAGAGGTAATTTCTTGATTTTACAGGTTTTTATTTTTCAGAAGCAAAACAAAACGAAACAAGCCTTGACAAAATGTTGGTATATAGTTTGTATTTTTAACTGTGAAGTGACCACAGGGGGACCCTAAAGCAGGGTTCTTTGACCCAGTGTGCAAGAGCCAGTCTGCAAAAGGAGTTGAGATATTTAATTTAATTATCACTCTGCAGAATTGGGTGCCGGGCATCTAATGCTGCCAGCACAGCTTCTAGGAAGCAGGCAGGGTCTTTTGTCCAAAAAGTGAATAAAGAATGAATAATACAGAAAGAGGTGTTTGGTCACTCAAAATTATAAAAATTGTATTATTGTATTATAAGTAATACAGAATAATTTATGCACGTCTGGTGGTCTGGTTCAATGTGTTATCATTTGCATATATAAATTTCCCTAGATGCATGTTTTTTAGCATCATAATAATCTGGGGTAACTTGAGGTTACATTTTCATCCTATCAGCTAACACCAAGTTATTATTTAATCATATACTCAACTGCAGTTTCTGCTTGAGTCTATTTGAACAATTAATTGTCAGTGAAAAAAGGATTTATAATATTCTGTTCCTGGGGACTCTTCACTCTTCCATTGCCCTGGTACACTGTTGTCATGGTTTCAAAAACCAACCCAGAGTTACTGTGAACTTCTTTGTGGATTTTTAACCTCAACTGACATCAAATTCTCCCCTTTGAGACTTATGGACACATCCACAGAACATTTCTTAGAAGTCACACCCTGTGTTTGAAAAAAATACAGTTAATTCTGTAACCTGAAAGAGCACAGTAAACATAAAATTTTTGATTTTGTGATAGATTTTTGGGCATCAGTACAGTCTTTAAGAGCCCTACTGATTTGGCTGTCCACTCAACAGTGCAGGAGGAACTGATTTCCCCCCACCTTCACAGCTGCCTATCTAACCACCAGAAGAATGTAAGGTCCTTTTCAATTTTGTTTTTCAGTGGCTCATCTCTCCAAGTGTGGATATAAAGTTTCCCTGTTGAAAGTTGTGCAGCGGCGTGTCCAGGGGCAAAGGTGCTTGCTGCCTGAAGTACCCACGTAAAGATGATAAAATGTGCAAAATAGACAGGAAATAACCTTTTATCATTCCTTCACCTTTAATATGCATTTGGTTGTTTCAATTTCCCAATGTTGCAGCTGTATATGGCTTCCCCTACAATGCTTCAAAAGGACTCACTCTTTCACTGACTCATTGAGTCTCACCAAGGTAGTCAGTAAGACATCTCCCCATTTGATCTGAGTTTCCTGGCTAAACTTGGAAAAGTTTTGTTGTTGTGTTTGTTTTCAGTCATGCTCTTCACCTTTTTGCTAGCCTGTGGCCTACAGAGGGTGTGTAAATCACGTTCAAGCTGCAGAAACTTTGATACTTCTTGGACATCTGTTCCCATGTGAATTTCTTTGTGTAACTGCTTGAGAAAGATCTCATTTCAGCAGTTCTGAGAATGTGTTGATTTGGAGTTCTCCATCATTCTTCTGATTTTTGTTTGTTTTGTTTTTCAACATTTTGGTATTACTGCCAATTGATCTTTCTTCTTTCATCAACATATTCCAACAAAATTACATTGTTATTGTAACCTTGCTGTTGTTCTAGTGGCAATATATTTTTGTTAATGTGCTACCAAACAGAGCAGAGCTGTTTTCAATTCATGAGGGAGCACAGTACAGCACAGCTGTACCTTTATTCCCATTATGGGATTCTCTGATTTGAAGGCAAAAATTGCTTTTCTTTTTTGTCTGATGGGGTTTAAAAAAAAACCCAAAAAGTCTCTTTTAAATCCAAAATCAGTAAAATCAGCATTTGTTACTGGAACGGAGGCTATCAAGGTGTAAGGATTTGATATGGTGGGGTGTGTGTGTATATGTGTATGTATATATGTGTGTGTGTATATATATATATATATAATGTATATTCCTAGTTATTTAGTCTATGACTCTTAACTTCTGTGCCAGTCTATATTCCTGAGAATGAGGCTTCTTTACTGGTAAAATAGGAGTATTTAATTCACACTGATACTCCCCAAGCAGTCCATACTGCATGGCAATATTTATCAAGAGCTCCAATCCTTTACATGCTTCCAGTCTAATAGGGTATTGATTTACCCTCACTGGTTGTGCCCCTGGCTTGATCTCTACTTGAAGTGAAGCTCACGTTCCCTGCTTTGCCAGGTTTCTCTGAAGCCCATCCCCCAGAGGGATTACCACATTTAGCACTGGATCTGGGATGTCATGCTCAGGTTCTTCCAAGGTCTGGTCCATTAGGAAACAGATTTAAGCCCTCTGGGCTGTTTCCTTTGGGACTTACAACTTGTACAGACTTTTTAAAAAAGTTTTTGAGCATTTAACTTGCATCCTGATAATGGAAAGGAACATTCTGGCACAAATATAAACTCATGAGGCAGTTTAATATCTCTATTGTACATTCTGTAGGTTGTCAGAATGGCTGCAAAGTTCATTTTCCAATTGCTCCAACCATCAGTATTGTGACACTACTTACAGGCCCTTACTGCTCATTATTATTATTGAATGTGAGGCTCTGCTGTCTATTAAAACCTCTACTGCTTTGTTCCCCAGCTTTATTGGAAGCAGAGGATCCGCTGGGTGTGCATTGATACTTTCCCCCAGCCTCCTTCACTCATCAGAATCCTCCAGCATCTTGATGTTAACATCCTCTAATTGACCCTTGCTGCCCACAAAGAGCACATTGATTCAGGCTCAAGGTGGGGGAGGCCTTTTGGACCCCAGAACCTCTGCCTATCCTTTTGCTTCTTTGATATCAACCTCTTTTCTTCTGCAATAAAAAGGTGTTCAATACTGTGCATATCCCCCCCTCCATTAGGGTCATGAGTCAGCACAGTATTTTCTAGAAGCTGATACATCCCTTCTGGATTCCCTTAGTGTAAACAGAGGGACCAAATCAACAAGTCTGAAGTATTAAATGGGATGTTTACAAAGAGCTGGCAGGCCCTCTGCCCCCACTGATTGTCTTAGAGGCACCTTTATCACTGGCTGAGTATGTCCTCATGTCCAGCCTACAACAGGATTAAAATTTTCATTTCCCATAGTTCAGTGTCAGTCCCTTGCCTCACCCAGAGGGTGATCTTGGTTCTGATGAACAAAAGAGGACTTTCCAAGGCAATGGAACTGGAAAAAAAGGCATGTCTTTGGTCCTTGCCCAGTTCTTGAGATCAAATGCTGAGCATTCCAATACCAGGAATAGGAAGGACAGGTTTGTTTTGTTTCTTCACTTTCATCTCTTCTACTTTTCGACATGCTATGTTTTTTGACAAGTATTCTTTGGGACTGCATACTACTCAATCCATGCATCAGGCATGGAGTTATTAGAATCTAATAACACATCCTCAATAGCCGTGTAAACTTTTCAACATAAAATTTTAATGTTTTGTTATTGCATTGTATGGTGGGGGTATTTTGGTTGTTTGATTGTGTGGTTTTTTTGGTTTTTTTTAACTGAGCTAGGTGAATAGCAGATTTTTTTCAGACCCTGTCCAAACTTGTGCAAGGAGGCTTCATTTTTAAGGGACCAAATGTATTTTCTAGAGTAAATGTGCTGTAAATTACTGATTTAGTGACATCTTTCTTCTTCTGGCAGGGAGATGAAGGGGATAATTTGTTATCAAGTGCTCTGTATGCCATGTAGCTTGGGAGCAATCAGTGATCAGGAATATGATGGGTTACAAATTACTCTGATTGAGGACTTGTTGATGTTTAAGATTGCCTTCCCCCCTGTAGGAAGTTCCCCTCCTCCCCTGGGTCTCTCACCTACACAAACCTCAGTGTTCCTTCTCTGAGAATTGACAAATGTTGGTTCTTTCTGTCATCACACTTCTGGAAATATCGAGCTTGAAGAAAACATGCTAAAAAGGGGCTGAAATAGCTTGGATACAGATGCAACTTGCTGTATGCTGCACTCCTACCTTGGAGACTGCCACATGCATTAAATTGCAATAATAAAATCCCTTCTGTTACGAGACTTATGGTAAAAGTGATTGACATGCTGCAACTGTTTTGAACTGAATAATTCAAGCACGTTGTGATGAAGCAGTGCTGAAATGTCTTAATTCTTCCATGAAATCATGTCCTGTCAGTAGCAATGACCTGAGACTGAGGGTGCTGGATAGATGAAAGCATGCTTGTATTTTGGAGTTCTGTGTTAGCTATAATTATCACTGTTGGTGATTATAACCTTATTACCCTGTGGTAATGCCTCAGGAAATCTTCTGGAGGATTTGTTGTGATGATAATTATCTTTTGCCTGGATAAGTTTCTCCTCTGTTTGGCAATGACACTGGGCAGTGAATTTCTGTATTTGAAATACTTTCCATTCAGTCCTAATTTAGTTAAAACCAAACCACAGCTGAAGCAATCTAAGAAATCATTCTTAGCTAGATGCTTTTCAGTGGTGTAAAGGATGCAAAATTCACTGGACTCTTCTTCCAATGTCTGCTGATCTGAGACAGCATTGAAAACACCAACTTGCCTCCTTTTAGGTCCCACTGTGGAAATGAGGTCTGCCCCAGAGGGAGATGGATCTGCATCCATCTGACACTGGGATGTCCCGCAGGAGGATTTCTGGTGCTTAGGCACCACCTCACACAAAGTATGAGCATATAAATGGATCAGAAACAGAGCCATGAGGACTCTTGTGTCTAGTCCTTCAGATCCAGTTCTCTGGCCTTTTAGCAGTGCTACTCATTACCAAGTTAGACTATGGAGCCCATATGTTGAACTTGACCATCATTTGCTCATCCCACATGACCAATCCACACAGAAATGGTCTTCCTGCTACTTGAGGTAGTATGAGCAGGCTGAAGTCCACTTTAGGAAAGTAACTTTCCTAAAATATTGGCTGTGTTCCCTTTTCTGCTCCTCTGGACAGTTCAGATGGATCCTCCACCCGAGTGGCCCCTGCTGTGTTAATGATGGGGTCCTACCTTTGTGGTGCTTTGAGACAAATTAGCCTTTAAATGCTCTGCATTATAATAATGAGGAGTCAAAGTGCATTTTAGAGTTTCTTGCCTTTTTTATTATATCAGTGGTGGTTAGGAGGCCAGATTAAAATTCTGATTTTAATGATGAGCTGCTTAACTTTTGACGCTAACATTCTTCAGTTGAAAAGGGGAAATGTGTCCAAATCTGCTCTACAGTTAACACCTCAAATTTAAGCCTCAATTTACCTTTCCCTTTTGAGGAGTTTGCACAACACCTGCAGTCTGATTTTTCTGGTGCCATCAGTATAAACCAAGCCTCGTAAATCAAGCTGTAACTACAAGCCTTTTATCTGTGAATTTTATTTGCAGTGAAAATAGAAGGCTTCAGTAAGTGAAATTGCTGTCATATGAGATGTTTACCTGCCTGGAGCAGCACACAGGCTGTCCTGGTCAAGAGAGAGCCTTGCTCTTGGAATTATCTACAAATAGACTTCGAAGTTATGAACCTTCCACACACTGTTGGCATGCGCTTGAGCTGCACTGAAAGATGGCATGGTACTTTTGGCCTTTCCTTGGGATATTGGCATTTACCCTTGCTTTGGCACAGACTTCTTCTGGATTGCAGGTGCACTACTTGGACTTTGTGTGAGAAATTGCCAGTGAGTGATTTGTGAGTAGCCAAGGAGTGAACAACTGTGTTAATTATCTTGCAGAAAAGCTACAGCATGTGAGAACCTTTGCTTTTTATGTTCTACATAGGCTTTTAAATGTACCAGTTGTGCTATTAAGTTTCCTTATCTTCTTGATCCTAACATGGACAAGTTCTTTTTTTGTGTCATTGGCCCCATATAAAAAAGAGATAACTGTTCTCAGTTGTTTCACAGAAGTGTCAAGGAGAGAGGCTTGAAAAGCTGTTGCTTCTGGGGGTTGGATGGAAATGAATCCCTTCCCTGGTACAACAAATGAGAGTGGGCTTGGACAGGGGGTGTTGCTCATAATCCAGGGTCATAGTCTGCTGCATAGTTGGGTTTCAGCTTTCTGCAGTGCTTCTGCTCTTGAAGTGGGAAGTTGGAAATGTTATGACTGGGAGAAAATTTCTTCTAGTGTCTGACAGCTCCTGCTTCCTGAACATCCTGACTTTTGAACTTCAGGTAAAACTCAGAGCGCTGTGGGTCCCTGTTTTGAGGCAACTCCAGTGGCTAAATTCTCAGTGGAGTAATTCAGGTTTGGACTGTAATTGGGGTAGGGTTGTTTTCCAGGGTTGTCCATCTAGCTCTAAAGGGTGACAGGGCAGAGCCTTTCAGATTACTGATCTAGCTTGTCATTGAAAACTGATAACATTTTATTCAAATACTTGGATTATGTGTCTTGTGTCTAAATAAAGAATGTGTATATTGCTGATATTTTGAAAATCTCATTGTTTTTAAAAACCTAGATCAAATGACTAAGGCATTCTTCAAAGTAAGGAGAAACTCCTGTGGACAGTTTTTCAACACTTGACACCTTCCCAGCCAATTTACTTGTTCTCAGCAGAATAAATGGAAGTAGCTTTTCTCTAGCATGACTGCTGGTTATTTCACGCAGCTACCTTGATGCTGTCTAAATGGAGCCCACAGAGAAATCATTGCAAAATAGAAGAAGGGACTGAAGGTGCAGGGAGCTAATTATTTTGCAAACATGGAGGTTGTGAAGCCCTATTTTGATTTCAGACAAGTAAGTGAACTGGGTTTAGAGAACTCATTTACTTACTAGTGAATGCATTTTCCTGGCATTTGCTTGCATGCATTCTGTGGATGCATAGTAGATGTAAGAAATGGTCAGGTGAATTTAAGCTCTAGCTCTGAATCCTGTCTGGCAAGTATTAAGGAAGTGGTCAGATATGGGTGATTTTGAAGGAATTGTTACAGCAGTCCTTGCTAAAAGTTGCCTTTTAAGTTCAGCCACACCATCAATTTTTGCCATGCTTTTTCTAGATCTCCTTGGATAAAAAAGCTCTTGCTTTGTTTTTTGCTTTTGCAAATTGGTGAGTGGCACAAAATAATTACCTGAAGCAACAGAGAGGGTCTGAACTTAAAGGCATTCAGAAATTTGTTTTCCATTCAGACACATGCGATCCCTTGGAATTTCAGACTGTTTGGGACATGGAGTGAGGAGAGAGAACAGTCTGTTTGGTGTATTTGCATACACACGAGAGGCAACAAGGTGATGTCACTGCAGGAAATGCAGTTGTTAATATTCTGGAATATGTAAATAGGAGTGAATTGTACTAGGCATGAGAAGTAGTTGTAGTTATTCTGCTTTACTTAAAAAAAGTGTAGGCCTGGTTTTGTTAGTGGTTTAGGTGTTCCTGAGAGCATGGAGATTCATCTTTAGAGTCCCACAGTGATTCCTTATCATTTCTACCAAGAATTATAAGCTGTAAATGTTACCTTTAAGAAAAGAAACTGCTTGTTCAGTCTAAAAAAAAAAGATCTCTTCCCATGCATAAAGAACTCACAAGAGAAGGGCAATGAACATTGAAAAATGAACCTCTCTTTGAGGTTAAGCCAAGAAGTAATTAATCTAACTGGAAGCAATAGAGATCTGAGCTTGGTATTAGGAAAAACTTCCTTACTTTAAGCACTGAAAATATGTTGCCCACATGCTCTGGCAGAAGATTTGAATAATATAGACACAAATAGGGACAGAGGCCAGCCTATTTTATCATGTTTCTAGGCTGGACATATCCTGCAGTTCTCTGTTTGTTTGATTGGCTTTTTTCGAAAAGGGCATTGTAACTGAAGACTTCTGGTCGTTATGGCTTTGTTTTGCTAGGACAGAACAGTGCACTGAGATCCTTACAGGACTTCCATGAAATTGTACTGTATGCCACAGTCAGACTTTCTCTCTTCTTGATTATTTGGTCTCTTATCACCCTTTCTACAGAGCATTCTCAGACACCCTTAGGGAAGAACATTCCCTTGTTTTCTAAAAAGGTAAATTAGGTGCAAGGAAGAGTTTTACAAATAGGCAAAAACTCTTAATTTTATTCTCCTATGCATTAAAATGTGAGCAGGTGTATTCAGCACTTCTACTGTTTGCCATGTAGAAGGTGGAAGCAGTGACTTGTTGAGCTCCCTTCACGCTCTGTGATTCCCCTTATGGATGAGATATGAGTTGGATGAGATGTGAGTTGGAGTGCTATATGTCCTGTTTGGACACATAGGTGATCCCACTAGTCACTCGTACAGTGTTCATCAAAATGTTCCTATCTCAGAACACGCAGCAGTTCACTGCAGCCTGCACTCTGGCTGATAGATGTGTGAAACTGCACACTCCATACTTCTGGATAAATGGAGTGCTGGCTTTAAAGACAGAGTGCAGGGCTCGTGAACCTGTGCCTGCACAGTGTAAATAGTATTCAGTTTCTAGTCTCTGTGAGACACCGGTTCAAAATTTTGCTGTGGTGTCAGTGGATAAATGAAGAGTACCTCAAGGGTTCCTGCATTCTAGAGTTAAAGTGCTTGTGTGGAGAAAAAAGAGCATCTCACACATCCACTTTAATTTTGCTAGATGGAAAAAAAAAAAAAAGCAGTCAGACCTTCTGTGATTTTCTCAGGTATGGGTTGAAGCAGATAACATTTATATCCTGTGCTGGGGGCCTAGGTTCCAGAGAAGTTGACTGCAAGATAACAATAGTTTTCTAATGAAGAGATCACAACTTACCTAAGTTAGACAACTTAGACATATCCACACTCTGATTTATCTTCCTGGTTCAAACTCAACCTATCTGTGCTTATCCATTACTTGGATTCAGTTTTGCTATGCAAAGAAAAGGCACATTTATACGGTCGAGTGTGCATTGCCTTGTTTGTGCAGAGACAGCACTGGAAAACATTCACTGGAAGATTCCATGTGCAAGTGGTTTCAGAGGAGATTTTGCAATATGCTTCTTTTTTTTCTTTTAAAAAATGCAAATCTTCTCTTGCTTTCTTTCAGGAATTCACTCCCAGCCCTTTCTTGCCTTCTAATTCAAAAGCTTTAACCAAGTCACTTTTGTCCCAAAATGATAAGCCCAAGGTTCTTTACACTAGTTATGTATGGGAAGGGTCAGTGGAGGGGAAAATCATCAGTGATCACTAGGAATTACACAGTGTGTTCCACAATTGTAGACTATTTCTTTTCCACAACTGTACCATTTTGTTCTTCAATAAAGGACATAGTTGCAGAATAACCACGGGAGAAAGGGGTGGTGTGGGAAATGTGTGCACCCTCACTATTCTCATCTCTTGATCAAGGAAGGTGGATTCCAGAACAAGGACAAAGAGGCTGGAAGGAAAGAACCATCCTCGTTTTAGGGAACTAGAAAAAGTGACTTGCTAACCAACAGTACTATGATATGGAGACAAAATAGATCTAAATAGAAGGAGTTAAATGCTGGGGAAAGAAATTAACTACTCAAGTCCTGTGACAGCACCTGGTAGTGGGAGAAAAGCCCATAGCAGCCTAAAAATTTAGCTTAGACCGGAAACTGATAGAAATCTTGATAAAGCAGAGAGAGGGAAGTGAGCTTCTAAAACAGCTTGCCAGTGAGTATGTGTGTGTAAAGCGGACAACAGGCTTGCTAAACCACTTCTAAATGGAGCTAAATCACTTAATGCCACTGTGTTTACAGTGGTAGAAGGCTGGATTTGATGAGCCAGCTGAGACGGTCAATGCAAACACTATTCTACCTCCATATGAACATATAAACATGAACTGATTTAATTATTAGATTTCTTCAGGAGGCAGGAACATCTTAAGTGCATTTTGCAGCCCCATGCTGTGGTTTATGGCCTGATACCACTGGGACTCTGCCACAATTAACATAAATCCTACAGTGTGTGGATGCTACACGGTCATCATGACTGTGAACTAGACTTTCCTGTGTTGAGACTGTTTCCATTTAACAAGAATTGTCACTGTTCAATTTATAAACCTGCCTGTTGAACTGGGAATTGGGAAGCCTTCTTGGGCAGACTACCATCCCAGAGATGGTAAACAGCAGCTACCAGCATTATCTGTCCCTTCTCATGAGCACGAAATCCATCACAAAAAAAGCAAGCAATTTCTGATGCTTTTTTAATGAACTGTCTCAGAGAGAGAGTGAGAGGGAAAAAATGTTAGTTCCTAAGTTACATGGCAAAAAATTGGCTATGGAAAGCTCTGGATTTCTTTTGTGCTTGCTTCATAGTTTGTAATATCACTAGGATTGCACTCTGAACCTTTCTAGCTTATACTACAGCCTCTTAAACACAAACATTGAATCTGGAAGCAGGCTTATTGCAAACACTCAGAGAGCAAAGAAGATAAACACAAGAAAATTGTTTCAGTATTTTGACAATCAAGTCTGAGAGCTTTTACACATTGACTCTTGACAGTTCAAGATGTCAGAATACTGGAAGTGAAGGGTCCTGACAGGAAGAAGCAAACAAAATAGGAACCTAACCCCACTGAAAAATAATAATTAAAAGGTACAGCATAGAGGAAAGATGTGATTTTTCCAAGGTGCTGACACAAGAATACAAGACTTTGTGTGGTCAGGGTGCTCATGGGGCTTCATTAGGGCTTTTATGACTGCTGCTATTAACAAACCAATGATGTATCCACTAAAACTCAACATCAGCTGTTGAGTATCAACATGGGAGCTATAAAAACATAATGCTAATTTCTCCACATCTGCCTTTTCTTCTTTGCATATAATCCCTAATTGCAATCTCTGGTTTTGGGTGAGTTTTTTTGAGTGCTGACCTTCAGTTAGAATAAGGCTGATTTGTTCACACGACTGACAAAGTGTATTGAAGTTTGACAAGTTGCAGTTCCTAAGAACTTCAATGGTAACACCACCAAATGAAGTATTGGAGCAATTATAATCCTCAGTAGCTTTTTTGTCTTTGATACCAGTTTATTTTTTTTTCCCAGAGGACATTTCCATGGCTGTTCCTCTGCACCCCATTTATAGAAAAGAAAATTATATTTTCTTATTGAACAGTGCGCTGGTTACATTTTTCATATCAGTGTGTGATGTGATGCCTAATTTTTTTTTCCTATCTCTATGGTCATCTCTTAAATGATATGTACCTGCATAGTGCTGCTTTGTGTTTTTGTGTTGGTTTGTTTCTTCTCTGGTAGAAGACAAATGGGATTTTCAGCTTGGGGCTGTACCAACGTGTTCTTATATTTCTTACCCTGCTGTCCATGGGATTGAATCCAATCCAGCAGAAAAGCTGTTGATGGATGCTGAGTTGACTTCCTCAATATCTGCTTAGAGCTGTGTGACCTCCTACCACATGGACACAGGGCAACAGTGGAACTGAGGTATTGAGAGGCTTAAAAGGTGTACCTTGGTCCTTATGCACTCTCAGTCAGAAAGGTGTCCTTGTATTCTCCTCTTTTGAAGGTTCTTGGTACATTAGTAGAAAAAAAGAACTTATACTGAATGAGCAACCTTTAGATTTCTAAACAGGAGAGGGTTAAAGATACTTTTTGAGCTTTCTAACAGATTTTTACATGTGTGACTTTCATTGCTCTTTGCCCAAGGCTGACATTGAAGTTACAGCACAGAGGGTGAATCTGCACATCTCACCTGTGGTTCTCAAAGATGTGCATGCATGCACATGCAAAAACAAATGTATATGCTCTTGTTTGTCAGCTTCTCTGCTCTTAAAATTCTTCATGACACAGGCTCACACTTGAATTCATGAAGATTTTTGTCATGGAAAGCATTGGAACAGACTGCCTGGGGAGGTGATGGAGGTCTTCTCAAAATGGGTGGACGTGGCACTCAGTGCCATGGTCTGGGTGACAAGGTGGTGACCAATCAAAGGTTGGACTGGATGATCTTGGAGGTCTTTTCCAAACTGAATATTTCTGTGACTCTGTGCCTTGGCAGGCTTTAGATTTGTGCCTGGCAGCATGCAGTGGTGTTTACTCAGTGCTGCTGATGGCACTATGTGAAATTGTGGGTCAGTTGAGGAAAATTGCTGAGGCACACATTACAGTAAAGGTTGCAGAATTGCTGCTGCCACCACAGCTATTTTCCTTTTTGGATTGTCAGGTGTTTACTTGCAGAGTTAAAAAGGGAGCACCAAACACCTCCAGAAAATACCTTAACCTGGATGCTGGATCAGAGCATATGGATGCAATAGGAAAGATTTCTAACTGAATGGTTTGTCCCACTGCCAAATCCAGATTGTTTCTTTAAAGAAACAGTCTTCTTTTGGGCACTTTGCATGAAGGAAAAAATTGAACATCAGTACAGTGGTGCCCTTTCCTGTTAAATTTCACAGAATGTGGAGCTCTGTGTGGAAAAACAGAGTAGAACTCTGTTGGTGACGTAGAACTGCTTTTTAAAGTGAGCTCTGTGTCTTTACAGGAGTTCAGTACTGATTAAATGACAGTCCTCTTTGTAATAAGATTTCCTCTTCTACTTCTCACTGTGTGGGAAGAAGGCTCTGTGCGCCATAATGATCATTAAATAAAGGTTGTGAACTTACATCTCAGAGTGTTGCTGCTATTATAAGCAGTGACAAAACTAGGCATCAAGTGTGATGTCAAGAGATTCAATTAGTCATGCTGGTGAGTTACTTGCTGGAAGATGCTGTTTAATGGCCTCTGTAGAAGTGATCTTGGATCGTTTCCTTATAGGTAGGTGACTCATGCTCAGTATGAATTGTGGGCTTGTATTTCAGGACTTAGAAATTGAGACAAATAAGGCTAGTTTAAATGACTGGTATTCCTGCTTGTACGTGCATGGGCTTCAGCCCACAAATCACCTTGGAAACCACAGTACCTCAGGCCCACCAGCCAGCAGTGAGTGTAACAGCACAGCAAGTAATCTAGGAGATGGCAGAGGAGGCTTCCAATGCTCCTGAGCTGGAGAAGCTTTAGAGAAGAGACCTCTTATGGTGCCAGCATCAGACTCTCTTGTGCGTTAATAATGTAGTACTGTGTTTTTTTCAGTCTTCTGAATCTAGTCTGACTAAGTTCTGGTCCTTTTTGAGGTTTCCCAGGATAGGTCTGAAGTAGGGGATCAACCTCCTCCTGCCTGCCTCTTAGGCTCCTTTTGTCATGGTAACAAGTGGTACATGATATTTATGTTACTTTTCCCTGTCGCTGGGCAACAGGGGATGGGGATGATGATTCCTAGAGTGTGGGAAGGGACACAGTGTTACCAACATCTAGCAATAAGTGAGATAAATACCATGTTGGTAATGTGTACAAAGCATCACTAAGGCTCTTCTGTGTGATTGAAACTAAATTGTGTGTTGGGCCGAGCACACTTGCTTCGTGAGGTTGTGCTGAAATCTCATGTACTGCTGCTTCAGAGAACTGCAGTTTAAGGTAGCTCTATTTGCCTCATTGCCTTGGGTTATGTGTTGTGTTTTGTTACCAGATAGAAAAGCCCTTGGGAGGCAGCAGGGAGTAGCAACAGCAGCTGCTGCTCAGAGGAGAACAGAGCTATTCCTTGTTCAGCTATTATTCCTGGCATGGCTGAGAGAGGGCAAGGAGAGAATTCTCTGCAGGATTTGGGAGGTGGCTAAGAGGAGGAGGAGGAAACCTTCATGCTTAGTAGATGCTGTTCCTCTTGTCCTAGTGGTAGGGAACTTCTGCCCATCCTACTGTGTGAGTAGTTACTGGGAAATACCTGTGCTTGGTATTTCAGCTAGGGGAACCATAAAGCATATGCTCACCCTGGAGTTATTTGGAGGGAAGGAGGCTGTGGTATGAGTCCTCACAGTTAACATGTGGTACTGTTATCTACAGAAGCCTACCAGGTGAATAAAAACATAAAATGAGGTCAGCAAGAAGGTAGTAGGATGTGCAGCGCCTGCTGTAGGAAGGAAAGATGTGGGTGGGTAATGGCCTAATTGTGTGAATGATCATCTGAGAGAGCTAGAGAAGAATCCCAAAGGCTTGGAGGAGGGCACTGTCATGGAATATTGCCTGCATATTTGAGTGTCCTGTCATTTGCATAATGCAACAATTACTTGGGCATCCTAAGAAAGACGTGTTGGTTGAAATTATGCCAAATGTTGCTTTGGTTCTATAACGCCTGTCACTTGAAACTTCACGAAGATTATACTTTTCTTTAAAATGAATCCTTCTTTTTTTGTTTGTTTCTATGTAGACAGCTAAAATGAGGGCCTGTTGGTTAGTTATACTGTAGCAGTGTTCACTGGCTCCTACTCCACCTCTTCTGGTTCATCCATTTATAGTAATAGTGGAGGAGTTCTGTGCTTTTTATTTCAGCAAAAATCAAGCAGGCTTGCTGTTTTGAAATACAGCTGGGAAATACTACCTTAAATATGTGGCTAAGTCCTTAGAATAGATTTAGAGTCTGATGTTTCTAATGATAATAAATTAGTGAGACAGTACATTTTCTGCTTGGTAACTGACTGGAAGGCAACAAGATTACTTTCAGTGTTTAGCTTCAAATATTAGTTTTCTCTTCCTTAAATTGCATTAGTTATATCTAATTATAGGTACAGTTTGTGGTAATCAATTTGAAGCATAACGATGTGAGTTGCCTCTCTCTATAAAGAATATATTTTGACTTGGAACATTAGAGGTATTTTGAATGCTGTGTGATTTTCATTTATGATTTGATTACACAGGTAATTGAAATGTGACAGACTCTGATAACATTTTGTTGGAACAAATTGGTGAGTTCAACTTTTTTCTCAGATATATTTTTTTACCTTCATAAAGGCAGAAGAAATGAGAGTTTTTAGCTGCTTGACATGCAGATACTTATGAGGAATTTAATCTTGTTACACTGGGTCTTAATTTTTCTTTTCACTGTGATGTCTATTGGAAGGGGAAAAAAACCAAATAAACTTCATTTTCCCGAGCTAATAAATCCAGCAACAGAGCTGTTGCTGGCCAATGACAGTAAACCAGAATTAAGTGTACTTTTGAAACTTAGGTGTAGACTATAACGAACTTATGTCAACTCAAAACTGTGCAATTGCAATTGCATTGCATTGCCATTGCAGTGATATGGTAGTATTCACAAAGAAGATATCTAGTAATTCTTGATTGTGATGAACTGCAAACTTCTGCAGGTGCCAAAAGAGTCCAGAGTTGTACAATATTTGGTAAACATCTATAAATGCTGTTACAGCTTTTACCCTCTGATGAAACAGAGCGACTAAGCTTATGTGAAATGTCAGTTAAAATAAGTCCTTTTTACTTCCATCTTATAATATGTCTGCGGGCTGACTGGGCCACTGCACACAAGCCAGCACACAAAACCTTTATTCAGAAATAAACTATTCAAAATAATTCAAATGCTTTATATGCAGAAGATATTACAAGCAATTAGATTGTACGTAGCCAAATTTTTGCCTTGAGTAACCTGATTTTAGACTCTAGTCATGTAAATATACACACTTAGATTTACTTATGAGTGCATTCACTACAGCAGGTAGTTACTTAACAATGAACTAAAGAGTGTGCGTAAATCCACTCAGCATTGGGACTTCAATATGTCGTGATAAATTGGTTTGTTGGAATGGGTAAAAAACAAACAAAACCAGACTAACCAGAAGCTGTTGTTTCCCTTTGGTGGAGAATCTGAGGAAAGGATAGAGAGGGGAGAGTAAAATGAGAACTGTTCTTTACTTTTTGATAAGAAAAGTTTGACTCTGAAACTTCACACAGAGTACAAATATCTAATACATTAATTCAGGACTACTACCAATATAATTATGGGTAATATAAAGTATTTTACTGGGAAAGTGTCTAAAATTGAATTTACATAATCTATTTATAGATTTGTGCATAGGTATGCGTGTAAATACACTCTACAAGCCATACCATATGTAATATTACAAGTACTCCTCTAATAGCACCATTTGCAATTTTTTATTCTTTCTTCTGTTATTTGTAGATTGCTAGCATTTCCCCTTGGGAGATGTGGATCCCCACATGTAGTAGATTTAAGCTCTCCAAAAGCAAGCCTGCTCTTCCTGGTGGTTTTTGGAATTGTCACAATTTGCAGAGGGTCATAAAGTTGATAGCAGCTTCGAATGACGTGTGAACTTTTTGCTAGTGATTTTATTCTTTTCAATTCATTATCAGCAGTGTTTAAAAACCAGGAAAACACTCCTGGCAATATTTCTGGGGGGAGTGTGTACTATTTTGTGTGAGTAGGCTCAGTGTGATGAAGTTGCAGAATGAGGTAGAAAGTCTGCCTTCAGCTGCCTGTAGAAAGAGATGAACCGTGGGCTGTTGCTGAGGTTCCGTGTGTGCCGGCTGATTCCCACCACCCTTCCGAGGAGCAGAAGTTCGCCTGGCTCCTTCCATAAAGTGTCCTTCCAGTGCCACCTCTTGGTAGGTTCACACGCTGGTTTAGCTGCGGAGTTAATTCCGCGAGTGAGGAGGTCAGCACACCCCGACACAGAAACAGCCTCCGTCCCGTGAGCTGCCTGCTGTGCCAGCTCTAACCTCGTCTGGTACCAGGGCTCCACGTTTATTAGTTGGAAACATTTTCGGGCTCATAAAAGGAGCGGTTGGCTGATGCACCGCTGCTGGGTTTAAGGCGCGTTGCTACAAAGGTTTGCATGCATTTGGATTTAGCCCAACAAGTAAAAAGCTGTAAAGTAACACTTTCCAGCAGGTTTTTTTTATTCAATTCAGTGTGTCTTGTTGCCTGGATTATAGTGCTGAGTGGTCAGCAGTTTTTACAGCTGATGTGAAAGGAGTAGTGCCTTCATCAGGGGTTGCATAACCTGACATGCTCTGAGGAGTAAAATCAAGCAGCATGTCCTTTCTGGATTTCCTTCTTCCTGCTTCTCCCAAGATATCCATGGTGCTTCAGGTTTTAGGGAGGAATATTGTCAGGTGGATAACGGCAGTACACATTCAGCTTCTCGAAACAGGATCCAAGAAGGAAAGGACAAAGTGATGTGGGTCGCTAGCACCAACGCTCCAGATATTTTAGATTCTTCATTCTGCCTCAGTTTTGATCCCTTTCTCCTTCCTTAGGCTGTTGTTTTGGGATTTTCTGTTACTTTCCATGGCAGCATAACTGGTAAATCTGTAGGTGAACACTGTGTGCCCTCTAGCCCTTACATGCTTTGGCACACAGAGCCCCTCCTGCCAATTTTGACCTTTGATCAGTTTGTCAACATCTCTTCTTTATGGAGATGGTATCAGTGGTTATAGTGCTATAATCAATAGCTCCCTTACCCTTTACTTTGTTATAGATTGTGCTTAAAAGTGCTGAGAAAAGCCAGAGCTGAAGAAACAGCTTTGGAGAACACTCCATAATGATGCTCATCTAATCTAATAATATAGACAGAACAGAAGAGATATTGAAAAGTGCTACTCAAATATCAAGCAATGCCAAAGAAAGCATCCTGCAAAAGTGTTTTGCAAGGATAATTAGGAAAGACAATCACCTGTAACTATATACATTCAAACACAAAAAGGGAGGTGAAAAACTTTGTCAGCAGAGAAGGTGAAAAGTTTAATTTTTCTTTCAAGTTTATTCATAATGAAGTTGTGGATTCCTGACAGGCAGCTGAGCCCCAAAGTCCTGCTGCCAAACTCAGTAAGGGCATTCTTACTCATTTTAACAGCAGATACTTAATGTTTAACTGCTTCAGTATTTCCAGTTTTTGTCCCTCCTTGTGCTTTGAAAGCCCTTCATAATGATTTTTGCATTATGGCATACACAAGCATCCTCACTTTCTCCTGGTGCCACCGGCAGGGAGGATCCACTGGCAAGGCACAGATCTTTAGGTACACAGAAAAGAATTATTTTTCTCTATAGTTTATCTTAAAGATGTTTCTCGTTCCTCTTGAAAATCAAGATTATGCTGTTTGACTTTCTCAGCTGACTGTCCTATTAAAAAAAGAATCACTAAGCTTTGGGTAAATGTTACTAGGTCAGAAAGAAAAGTTGAAACAGTTGAGGCTCCAGGCTTATCAGTAGGACATTCACGTGAGACACAAGAGACTGCACTACTTGGAATGTGGTGTTTTTATAGAATTGAATTTTTCTTGGGATCAAAATGGAATTAATTTCATTGTGTGGAGGTCAGCGAGAAGATGTTTCTTGCAGCTCTCTGCAGGATGGTTTGGTTGGAGTAGTTCAGAATTTGGAGTTTTGCTGGCTCACTTTATAGGTGAAGCAAGTTATGTGTTTTTCACTCTAAAACAATGGGCAGCAGGCCAGTCTTCCTAAACTGTTGCTGAAGCATGCCTGCTTTATATTACTGCACTATATAGTAGCTTTATAGTCATCCTGTATTTATTCCTACTAATTTTAGATATTCTGGGTAGAGTGGAGTGTTTCTGAAGTACCCAAACCTGAGTGGTAGGTGTTTGTGACAAGGCTTGAATTCTGAGTGCAGCCCCTTCAATATTGGATTGAGATCTTGGTCCAGCTGAAGCTGATGCAATTACCTCCCATCTTTTCCCTCGAAAACAGCTTTTCCAGCCCTTCTACTGCATCCAGACTGTCAGCATATGCCTCTGTGTACAGTAGTTAATGCTCTACTGTTAGGAGTATCTGCATTAAAACAACCAAAGGAGGGACTAAAACCCGGATTTGACTCTGTTGTCATATTAAAATTTCTGGGAGAATTGACTTGATCCAGAATAATTTCTGATTAGGGTTTGAGGAGGATATTTTTGTGTCTCAGTTCCATCTGTTTTGCCTTGTGTATAAGGTCTGCATCTTTGACATGGCCAGCTGCCTGTGCCCATTGTAAAATCAACCTGACAAGTTTAGAATCCTTAATGCCTTTCTTTGTAATGACATGCTGTTCTCTGAAACACAGCACAGCTGATCTTGGTCAAATGCGGTGATTTGCCCCATAGCATACTTTACAGGCAAGTGATTACAGTGCAAGTACTGTGTTGCAACTCAAAATGGGCAATAATATTAAAAATCATTAATTTTCAGTAATAACTCAGATATATGGAAACCTACCTGAATGGCCTCTGTAATTTTGTGTCATGTATGTGTTTGCCCTTTATACATTTTTTCCTTATAAGCCACAGAAGTTTTAATAGGATGTGGGAATCCCCCAAGGCCTCATTCATCACAGGCATACTTATTGAAGTGTCTTCATTTTCCAGGATATCACCTGGAAAGGTTCTCTTACTTTTATTAGTGGATGGGAGGAGAGTGGTTAGAAGCATTCACCTTTACTGCCTTGCAGAGATGCACCCCTAGGGAAAACCTACCATGGAAGAGCTGAGTTTTCTGAAATATGGCATGGTTTAGTGTTAGATTGCAAGTAAGATTAAGTCATTAGGTTTGATGATGATATTCAGATGCACTGGAAAATTGGCAGTGGCACTGTAACAAGATTGACTGAACTCAAATGTTGTTCTTGATGTGAGGTGATACTTCTACTGTGAAAGCACATGAAAAAACATTATTAATGCAAGTGGTATGCTGATTTTAAATGCAGTCAAAGCAGTAGGGAGTTTTAACAACTTTCAGGATAAGGGAAGCACTGCAGAGGTCATTTTTTCACTGTATCCACTCAAGACTCACATTGAGGCATGCTGAAGAACAGCTGGAAAAGAGCTGTAATACCGGGAAAGGGATGTTCTTTTCTTCCTTGCTCTAGGAACTGACCCATCAATTTTCTGTGGTGACAGCAGATGGTCCCAACTGATACTGCAGGAACCAGGGAGCACATTCAGTCACCAAGAGTCAAACTGATCTCTCCCTGTACTGGTCACCTCATCTAAGCTAACAGGGCTCTTTCTGTGGCTGATGGAGTTTTCTCTTAGATTAAAACACATCTAAAGTGGATGAACTTTGCTGGCTTTTGGTGACATCTCCTTAGTTCCTAATGGGAAGCCTTTAAACATCTCAGACTGGATAGTTCTTTCTGGCAGCAGTCAGGTGGTCCTCTGTTTGGAGGAAATGTGTATCAAAATTAACTGTTGGCTCCAGCAGTTGCTGGGAAGAGATGAGGAAAAACAGAGGGTGAATTAACAGATAACTGAATAATGCATTTGCTTAGTTTCATAGGAACTTGATCGCTCCCTCCTTTTGCATTTATGTTATCTGAGAATTGAGCACTATTTACAGTTTATTCTATGTTGAATTATTTCATCTCCTCATTATTCCAAATAAGAACTTTCTGTAAGTCTCCATCACAGGTGAAGAAATCTAAATAAATTAAGCACATCTGCAAACAGAGCTGCTGCTGTATTTCATATGAACAAATAGACAAATGTTAGGAAAAATATTCTCAGCTCTCTGCTGTGTCAATGTGTCAAATCTCATCAGGATTAACTTCAACCCCTGGGTATCTGTGTATCTTTCTTCACAAACATTTATGATTTCCTGGCACAGGTTACCCAGTTCTTACTAACAGAGAGACTTTTATGCTGAGATGAGTTACACAGATTGAGCAGAAACATTAGCACAGCAATTTGAAAAGATTGATGTGTGCACTGCCTTGTCTGCAAAGCTAGTTAGTTTGCTACTTTTGACAAGGCAATTTAACAATAGAAAATTGTTGATAGTGATCAAAAGAGATTGTTGTGTGGAGATGGTGGGTTTTTCAAATGGAACCTAAGCTTTGTAAGCCTCCTAGTTCTGCCAAAAGCTATTTACCTTAAGTTACCCAAGTTCTTAAATTACTTAAATGCTTTGGAAATATTGCTCCTAAAAAGGGGCTCCAGAGGATCACAAAAACTAGATTTCATTTAATTGTCACAAGGTAAGATTTTAAAAATTGCCCAAGTAGGAATAGGATTTGTGCATTCATATACCTTTGAAGTCTGGCTCTAGAACTTCAAAGGCAGGCTGTGGAAGTGAACTCCAAAGATACAAAGGTATACTTTGGTATTTCATCTCCAGATTAACTGTTTAAATTAATGGATTTGCTATACAAATAGAATGTTGTGCTGTCTGCTAGGCTGACAATTTCATCCTGAAGATGACTGTGCTTTCCATGTGTCAGTCCTGAGCTGCATGCAACCTCTGGTTCTGATGTACAGCAGTGGAACTCTTGACCTTGGAAGAGGTGCATTTCCTCCTGCAGGATTCAGCTGCTCCCTGTAGCTTTCCATACTCATGTTATTCCTTGTATCACAGTTGTGCTGGCATACTCCAGCCGTGCTTAGGCTGCTTGTTGAGCTTGATGCTGAACGAGAGGTCTAAAGGGATAAAAAGTAGGGACAGAGAGCCAGGAGCACTTGGAAGGACCTGCCCAGGAATATGGTTTCATCGCCTTTGTTCTTCCTCATTTTAGTTTAACCAGGGATATGAAGGTCATGTCCATTGGCCTGAGTTCTTGCTGCTTTGGATTGTCTCCAGCTTCTGTCATGTGCTGTGGGAAATGTGTAGTGGCATTAAAACAGCATGAAAAGGGGAAAGCAGCCCTGGTACTTGGCACTTCTACACTTTCCTTGGCTATGTTTAGCTTCTGTCAACAAATGACTACAGTTTTATCATTGTTGTTCAGCTTCAGGTCACTCCCATGATCTCATCTTGTACAAAAAAGAAAAATCAAATTAGTTTCTCAAAAAAATTGAATTGATGAAATCCAGTTTATGACAGTAGTCTGGCTTCCTTAGAGCAGCAGCTCTCTTATCAGGATCACAGCCTGAGGAGCTCCACAGCCCTTTTGTTTTTATGGTAATCAGGTTCTTTCATCCCAGAATCCAAAATGCTGTTGGAGCATATTTAATATTCTAGCCATTGCATGTGTCAAACAAAGACTCTGGCTGTTTCTAAGGTGGAAAACAAAATTACATGGTTTTTCTTCTTCCTCTGTATGGCCTCCTGTCTTTACACATGTTGGTGTCAGGATTTTCCCAAGCCCAACTATTGTGGGGAAAGGTAAAGTTATATCTTGGCAGCCAGAGGAAAACCTAAATTTGTTAGCCATGGCAGAGACACTGCAGAACAAGCAAGGAGAGCAGCAGATTCTGAAGCTACTTTCTGATTGATGAAGATATGGGTGGTGCTGGAGGAATTTTCCAAAGCATCCAGAATTGACTGTGAGCCTCTTGCCATAAATTACTCTGGAAAACCCCATTTGCAAAGTGATTTCAAAAACCAGGCTGGATATAGAAGAGGAGATGTGAATGTCAAGCATGATTTCTTGCCCAAAGCAAGACTGTCTCATGCAATATGGTGCAATCTATGTACCTGTCTTTTACAGACCTGATTATGAGGGTAACTGATATCTTCTTTTTCCTTTTTTTTTTTTTTTGGAAACTCACCTAAAAACTGTCTTTAAAATCATAGCCCTTCTTACTCACATAGTGAGATAAGAGACAATGTGCAGACAATATGTCATAGATTATTTTGCTCGGTGATAAGGAAAAGCAAGATGTTCAGAAGACATATTATTTAATTTTTAAAAAAGGTAGTTAAATACATAAATCTTTCCTCATAAATTCTCCCTAAATGGTCCTAGTTGGAAATTTATCACGTAGAAGTATTTTAGTTTCACAATTCATTTTTTTCTACTTTACATCTTTAAGTTGAAGATTGATGCCTGATTAAAACATTTTTCCCACACCAGAGAAATTTCCAATTAAAAAAAAAATCCTCAGCAGAAAGGAACATGTCAAGTGAGAAAAATCACAGCTACCTGCTCTGTGGGTTTTCCACCAGATACTGACACCTGGGCTCTTTGTAGACTACAAGAATAATTACAGTGCATTTGCATAGGCTGGTGCTGAGTTCCTGCAAAAGAAATCCAGGAAAGGATTAGCATGCTTGTTCATATGCCTTGCATATTATACACTGGATTCTTGAACTTATTGTCTCCTCTCTTCCCCCATCACATCCCCTACCTCCCAGTTTTATTGTTGGATAATGTTTCCAGCTTGAGAATTTTAGATAGAGACCGACTGTATTGGAATTTGTGGAGGGAACCAAGCAGAAACAAATCAGTTTCCTAAGTAAATATTGCCTCTGCCTGACTTTTTGTGAGTGCTCTGTGAGAGTGGGACCTGCATCTATCACAGTCTAAACAGTATTTTCAGCTGGTTGAGGCTGGTCATGATTCTCCAGCTAGGATGAAACATCAACCTAAAATTTTTTTGCTAAAATGACAACTAAAAACTCTAGCTGACATCCAGATCCTGAGTACTTGGTTCTGTACACAAAGAAACCACATTCACCACAGGACCTACAGGAACAGGACACTTGTCCTACCTACTGCATCTTCTGCCCTTTCCTTTAACAGGTTCCTCTGTTTCACTGGGAAGAAGTAATATTCTGCCACTGGTGAAGGGAAAGGATTTCCCTGCCAAGGGAAAATCAAGGAGAGCCGTACCTGTTTGCAGGTTTATGAAAGGCTGCTGCAGTGATAGCACAAGCAGTGATAAGGCTGAACTTCAGAAAGGATGATTTAGATAAGATGTGTTAGGTGAAACACCATAACAATAAGAGTGGTGAGAGCTTGTGCTGCCTGGGTGTGATGCAGAGTCTCAGGTAGCAGATACTGCAGGAAAAGCCTGGACATGCTTTTGCAGAGGATAAAGATGACTCCTGCCATTCTTTTAAGGTGCTTTCCTGTCCTGTGTCTCTGCCTTTCTGTGCCGTCAAGGAGATGATGCCCTCTCAGAATTATTGATTTTTAGTGGACAGAGCACTAATGGGAGCACACAAGGGCCTGTATTTTCTTTCCAGTTTTACTGCTAGCCTGATGCATGACTTCTTGACCCTGCTGATCAGGGAGACTGCAAGAATCTTCTAGTGTGTCTTTGTTACAGGGACAGGACACTGCACAGTCCTTCAAATGTTAGAAATGCCCCTGTCTTTTTATGGTAATCACTTCTTTCTGTAAACAATCATTATGCTTGAAGCAGTTCTGTGAGCTTATGCACTGCATTTCAGAACAAAATTTTTTTTAAAACATTTGTTAGTTATTTCTATTATTATAGTGTCTACTGTATTGCGTTTATTTGTTGCAATTTGTTTCTGGGTACTAAAACTGCCTTGTTACTTTGCTTAAGAGGCAACATAAAATAAACAAATGAATAAATTATTTACCCAGCTTTGGTGTGAATTGCACCCCTTTAACTGTAAAGTTATGCATTGCCAAAGTTATTTTTGATCCTGCAAACTGAAGGGGTTTTTGGATTATGGGCTAGTCTTTTGGAAGAGCTCAAAGCTGCTCTCACTCGGAACAAGGGAGAAGAGCTCCCCCATCGAGAACAAAGGGAGCTGTGAGGTGCTGAGCAGGTTTGAAACTTCATCCATGCAGCTTTAGACTGTGCATTTTGTTAAGCATTCTCTCTGAAGGTTCCAGTAGAAAGACTTGGTTTCAGCAGGCAAGAACACCAAGGGACTTGAATTGATGCTTATTTTTCCTCAGCTGGGCAAACTAGGGCATACTGGGAAATATGACTCCCAGAATCCAGGACCCGAAGAACAATTTGGTTTCCAGACAGAAAAATTACCACTGCTGCTTAGTATAGGCCTGCTGCATTTACCTTTATTTTTAAACCCCAGCCTTCCACATATTTATATTTCTGCCTCAGTATTTGCACTCTGACAAGACAAGGTCTTTGCCTGCTTTCTTACCAGTGAACCCTACCTTCAGTTCTTGGTCTCTCTTATTTCAGGACTCTTTCTTTACAGAAACTCTTGGGACTGACTTTTCAGAAATACTGATCTCTTCACTCTGCTTTCCCACCAATAAAGTCTTGTGCTAAGGCAGTAAATGCTTTTCAACACTCACTTTCCTGTGAGAAAGTTGAATGGTTGCAGTTCAAAAGCAGATATCTTCATTTCTTTGTTGCCTGTTAATGTCACAGTATCAAAGTGCTTCAGTGCAGACTCTCATATCTCTGAAAAGCAGAGAAGTATTTCTATATCTAGTTTGCAGAAAAGATGTAGTACAGACATGGTATTGCGTGACATTTTACTTAAGAAGCAGAAATAAGTAATATCAATATGGTCTATATTAAACAACTTATAATGAAAGTGTAAATCTAAGATGGTTGGGTAGGGGCTTGGATGAGTTAGACCTTGGCTCTGCTTGTATGACATTTTCATCAAACAAAGCTAAAATCCTTACTGATAAAATCTACAGATGACATTAAGGCTAAAGGAATAGCAAATAAAAAAGAAGTGGAAATCATTGCAGTCTGTGTGCAGCTTATTCGAAGTCTGCAAACATTGTGCATTCCAGCATGGTCTTGTGAAAAGGTGCAGAATGTTCCCTGCAAGTGCATGGGTGGGGGCTCAGTCCACATCTCCAGAGAGGAGCTGGAGACTCTGATATTGAATGGGATATTGAATGGTGGATGTCCCACAGTGCTTATGAGTCAAGATAGCTACATGAATTCCAAATGTATAAGGAGCAATTGTACCATAGGAGTACAATGTTTGTATTGTGCTTTGTTGCTGTTAGGACCACTGCTGGAATTTATCTTTGATTTTCATGTTGATGTCTAAAGGATCAGTGAGAAAATTGAGGAGAACTGTGAGGAAGATAATTGAGAACCTGAAACTGAGCTATTGTTGAAAAGCATACTTGGTTATGTATTATATTTCCTCAAAGAAAACCTGGATCAATTTGATCACAGTCTAGCAATGTGTCTTTGAATGTTTGAGAAATACAGTAACAGGTGTCAAGCCTTCAAGCGAAGGAACAACAACACACAGTAATGAAAAGTTGAAAGCACTGCTTCATTTTGAATGATCAAGATAATTAATGACTTAAATAATCAAGCATCATTACAGATTCACTCTACACTGAAGATTAAATAAGGAAGCTTTGCTAGTGTATGTCGTACCAGAGCTGAAATGAGAAGGTAGAATTGGTTCTAGATGGCTGTAACATTTGAGTATGGGGCAGTACTTAACAAGTAGACCCAGAGGCTGGGGCTGCTTAATTTTCTTTCCCTTTTTCTGAGCCTCCTGATTGTGAAATGCAATGTGCTATTTCCAGCCCTACAAAACTCGACCTATCTCAGTGCCCTCAAGACTAGAAGCTCTGGTGATCTGCCACATCTGCTTCCTAAGGAACCAGGATAATAGCTGAAAATATGGGGAAATCCAGTAGGAAACTAGGAGTCATCCCCTTTCTGCCGTGTAGCCAAATTTACCTGTATACTAGATTTAGGTGATTGCTATGTGAGTAGCTTGGTACCATCCTCTTTTCCTACTCATTCACACCTGCTTTTCTCAGAATTCATTCAAATCCAATGAGTAAAATATCATCTTTAATGCTTATTTCATTACATCTAGCACCGAAGCCACCAATTTCAATAAAATATATCCAGAAGGGCACTGTGTCATTTTCCTGAACATTGCAGGAGACATATTAAAATGTATATGCTAATTGAATGTAGGGAAGCAGGATCTGAAGGTTATGAGCTCTCTCTTGCTTTTCCTAGCTATTCAGTATTTCCCTTATTTTCATGTCAGTTCCCTGCCAACTTCTTTTCTGTATGAAGTAATCATATTCAGCATTAGATTGTAGGATAGCAATAATAACAATAATAAAAGACTTTTTGAATATTTTAAACAGCATGGCATACATCCATGCTCAAAAAATTCTTTGAATATGACCATGATCTCATTTCCTTCCTGTTCTTTCACCATCACACATGCACTGAAGTGAGGGACAGTCATTGCCAAGTTCTGAATCGCATGAGATCCAAGGGATATTTTCACTTCTTTCATCAGCCAGGCTGAAGTGTTCATTGCAACCACAGTAAGGTCCAATAATGTGCACATTGATGAGAAAACTGCAGAGCAAACAGAAGTACGGCAGCCCTTTGTGTTTGAGATTCAGCAGACACACAAAGCTGAAAGCGTCGCTTCTGCTTTGACATTATCTACAGGTTCAATCTACAATATGCTGATTCTATCATAATACAGAAAATTGGTTAATTCCTTCTGGAAATTTACAATAAAAATAATTCTCCCCTTGAACTGCTCTTGCTTCTTCCTTTGATTGGATGATGCTATCGCCTTCATTCTTAAGTGGGGGACAAAGACAGCATTTATATAGCCAAGTATGTGCATTTATATAAAATCTGCACACTTTATGCACATACTTTACACTTTCTTTAAAAATATTGGCAAGTGAAGATAATTAGTCAAACTTATTTCCAAGTCACTAGAACCTGTGCAAAAACTATAACACTTGCAAGTTGTTATCAAATCACTAGAAATTTCTTCCCCGTTTGTTAAATTTTTTTCCTCTCCCGGCAACTCAGCTGCTTCTTCTCTTTTGTGTATTGCCTTCATTCAGGATGTCCAACTCAGCCCTGGAATTACAGGTCACCATATCAGCTGATACAGAGATTTTTTTTATGCTGATAGGAGCTGTTTTGCAAGTTAAATGGATCCATTCCTTTCATTCATGTATGGAAGACAAGAAAGCTTGGCAACAACAAAAAAAACCTAATTTGAAGTTTACAGGTTTCTGCAGAACACAAATTAGCCAGAAGCAAGGAATAAGGCAGACATTGTTTTGGCAGGGAATGTAATTAAGCATCGGCAAAACTTCACTGTCATGTGGATGAAGTCTTTAATATAAAGCAGCTGCTAAGGATCTGACAGATGTCATGAGCTTGTCTGGCACTTAGGAGGTGGGGCTGGCAGTTGGTGGCATGAAAAAAGATCAGAGGAAGGGGATGGTGATCCTTTTGGCTTCCTAATCTCAGACACTGTACATGTCCTGAATTGTTACATGTTTATAGGTAAAATGCACTTGAAAGTCATGTGGCTCTGCTGTCTGTGCATAGTGACACAAGCTGTACTTTATGGGATGCAACTTCTATTTTCCATGTGTGCCATTGTGAAGCTTTAAAGCATCTTGGTGTTCTCTTTCTGAATTTTATTATGAGTGAAATTCACACCTGATGAAAGAAGTTCTCAGAACTATGTCAGGTGTTTGCCTTCTGACACAAGTTAGCACATACTGTGTCTTTGACTAGGTGTGGGCATTGATGGCTAGAAAAAGGCTCTCTGGGAGCTGATCTGGTAGGGCTACATTGCCAAGTATGTATTTTCCCAAAAAACATTCTTAAAAATAACAGGCTGCCTGTGTAATGTGTAGGAAATACATACCTTGATAACAACCAGCTACAAGAATTGTAGAATAATAGTAGACTGGTGGTGATCTCGTATTTTTTGTCTATTAATAGTTCTTTTCTATCAGTACTGGCTCTATTAGAAAAGACAGATATAGAGAAGCACAGTTTTGTAATACACCTCTGCGGACTTTGAGGCATGTTGGCAAAAACTGGAATACCATGCACATGCTGGTTCCTAAGCTTGGAGGGCTTTGTGAGAAACTCCCTGCAGAAGAGGGTTTCTTACTAAGAAATGTCATTTCTGCTTCCTATTGAGATTTACTGACTTGCTGAGTTTCCCATAAAACATGCAAAGAAGGAATCCATTGTGTAAAATATTTTTTTTCTCTTTCTAAAATTTATTTATCTATCTGCAAAAAGCCATTTTATGAGCAATTAGAGATTTTTATTTGCCCCAGAGTAATATTTTTGTTTCTGATTTGGCCTATCTTTATTGGGCTGAATAAAAAAGATCTGCTTAATTTCCAGAAGACTAAAGAAAAATAACATGCCTGCCAAAGACATATCATGTTCACAGCCAGGCACTTAGGCTTGATACTGTTTTGAGTTCAGCAAAAGTGCAGGGAGGAAGGGCTGGCTCTGGCCAGAGAATTGCCACAACCTTTTCACGGCCTTCCTTGCTTAACCTAGGTTTTGGGAAAATTATGCTAATGGCCCGTGACAAAGCTAGGATAGAGTGGAAGCAAAGTGCATCTGGTTTTGAGGGGGAGAAGAGAGCAGTCACAGCCTCTACAAGCAGTGTTTCTGATAGCAGTAGCAGGAATAGCTGGTCTGGGCCTCAGTTTTGTCTTACTGCCGTAAGAATTGACCAATTGTGGCTGGCACAGGCATGGCTTAAACCATTTCATGGTCTCCTGAGAAACTGTGTGATGTATCTGTGAGGAAAACCAGATAAAATAGACAAATGCTCAGTCCCCAGGGAAAGGGCTGAGAATCTGAATGGTCTTTAGGGCTTTTCTCCTAGATCTTCTGCTTCTGAATGTAGCAGTCCAGTATTTCTGCTTCCTCAAAAGGGGAGGGATATGGTCTGAGCTGGCTAGAGAACTAAGCTGGTAGAAATAAAATGAAGGAAAGAGTTTAGAAATATCGTAGCTGTTTGCATTAATCAGTTTTTTTTCATTTAAAAATGATCTCAACAGAAGACAGCTTTCAGAACCAGTTAAAGAACATTAACAAAAGCACGATTTAGTTTAGCATTGAACTCCCTATATATACAAATGAAAAAGACTGTTTTTGGTCTTTCTTAAATATTAAAAACTAATTTTTTGTGAATTACTTCCCTTTTATACTTTTTGGATTTTTTTTTTTTTTTAATGAAGAGACTAAGCAACCTCTCATTCATAAGGAAAACAATCTGTAAATGCTGTATGATACTTTTGCCTGTAAAGTGGCTTACCATTATTTGGTATGACATATTCCAGACAGCTTGCTGCCAGCCAAATGAATTTATGATTCTTTGACTCATTACAGGTGAGTAAAAGAATTGTTCTTGTTTTTTCACTACCTCTGTAACTTAATAGAGGAATAGTGAGCTGGAGCATTTCCTGCTGTAAGCACACACTTGCTAAATAACCTCACCCTGAATTCTACATTACATAATAATGATGCACTTTCAATTTTGCTTTAGAATATTAACACACATCTTGATTTCAGAATTGGCAGAGTTGTCTTTTTAGAGCAAGAGTTTATAAAAACAAGACTACTTTTTTGAACATAACAGCTTTGCATATCTGTTAGGTAGAAAGCTCCACCACCTGAACTTAAAATTAGACAAGATAGAATAAGATATGTGCAGTTCTGTTCATTTATGCCTTTTGAAGTGGATATATATTACATCACTCTATTAAAACAAAAAGAGGCATTATCATAATAGTCTTGTTATAAACACTCTGGAAGTTCCAGGGCATGGAAGAAATTATTTACTTATTTCGAGTTGTTGCTTCCTGTTATGACAGAGGAAAGGGAATAAAGGTGAACTTTAGATTCTAGATGGATGATCCTCACTGCAAAGCATCATAGTAACTTCCTGCTTGCTCAACAGTCCAAAGTTTTGGTCTTGCTGAGACATTGCACATGTTGCTTTCAGCAGCTGTAATAACTCTCTGTTGTCCCTCCTGATACAATATGTCTCTTGATCCTTTAATTAACCCAGATATGTCCAGTAAGCAAGAGATCACAGCTTTTACCAGTCAGTCCAAAAGAATGTGAATTGGAGTGGAGATTGTATTGCTTTAACTGCCTAATGTGTTGGGATTTTTTAGAGGAGAAAGCATTCAAAAAAGGGAAAACAGGAATAATAAAGAATTTTTATTCATGATAGGGAATGAACTGGGAAAGCAGTTCAGATAGAATTTAAAAAGTTAAAGGAGAGAGGGATGATTTTCTGATGGTTAACAGTGGCATCTCAGCAACAAGGAGCCAAAATTTCTGTTGGCTCACAAAGCAAGGGAAAGTGAAAAATGTAAAAACAAAAAGATGAAAACATCCCATATGTCTTTTTGATCCTGATGAACCTTGAAGACACAGTTTTGGTAATCTGGTGCCAGTGCTGCCAGCAATAACTCAATAGAAGCCTCTTAGTGATTAAATATGCTTTTTAACATCAGTAATAATTACTGTGTACACTTAAGCAATAAACTAATTCCTGACTCCAATCCCTTATAATTAAGGTTAATGAATTGAGTTGTCTTTAGTGTCAGATAGGCCTAAACATTGATAAAACCACAAGGAAAAGAGAGAAAACAGGAAGATTTTGCAGGGATAGTGTAAAGATAATGTGACATGCTCTTTCTTTAAAACAGAAATATCTGCAATTGAGCAAAACACATGTTTATCAAATAAAGTATTTCAACGGTATGCTCTAGATGCATTTGAGCCTGTAGTCTCTCTCCATCCCCTGGTTATAGAGGCTTGTTGAAAATTTGTAGAATTCTTACAAGTATTTTGATTATTCATTCGTACTCTCTTTGTAACTCACTTTCCTATGTTATTTCTGAAACTGTTGTAATGGGAAAGTATTTGGATGATTCAAGTAGTTAACAGTGAGCTGGATTTCCAAAGCTCTCAATAATGACTTCATTCTGTTTGCCATTCATCATGAGAAGAAGCAGTGTTAGGGCCAGCAGAAATCTCCAAGGTAAGGACTAGAAAACTGTTCCTTCTCATTCAGTTTTGTGGACTTGTTAAAGATAATAATAATTATCAAATTAAAAAAAATATTCTAGAGACAATCTCATAACAAAAAAAAAGTTACAGTACTCCAAGTTATTACTTCTATCAACATTCCTACCACTCAGTGGTATAAAGAGGCATTTAATTTGATCCTGACATGTTCCTACATGTGTGCAGTGCAAGCAGTAGCTGAAAGTGGTTGAATGATGGAGAGGGATGCTTGGTCCAGTAGATTGATCCTGTGCTATTAGTACCTGCTGCAAGGAGGAAGAAATACAAAGAGATTGTGGTTCTGCCTCTATGCCTTTGCTAGCTGATCTCAGTGCAGAGTGATTTGGAATCTCACCTTTGTCTGGAATTCATGGTCTTTGGCTCTGTCACAGGCAAATGGGAAAATGTTTTGAGGCCTGCATCAAAATCTCAGCAGGGATAAACTGATGTCAGTGGACTTTGGTACAGATGGGTGTAGCCCCAGAAGACTGACAAGTCTGAAAATAACTGGATCCTCTGCAGGTTTCATGTGCCTACATGCACAGTTGAATGGCTATTTAGTGTCTTTAAAATGTCTAATTTTTGCTAGTATTGCCTTTTCTGAAAATTCCTTTAGATGGCACTTGGGCTGCCTTAAAAAAAAAACAACTAACTCAAGTCCCTTAAGCAATCCCCGTTAAATTAAAATGTTCAGCCATTTCAATCTCAATGGGAGATTTTTGTCTGAGACAGAATTTAATGTGGTGCTCATTCACATCGGTAGGAATATATTTAAAAAATCAGAATGACCCAATGTACTAAAATGAAGCACATAAATCATATTATGACATTAATCAGATTGCCATATGCAGTTGCCAGCCTCTGCCTAATTTGACTGGGATATATAAAAACATAATGCATCAAGTAAAAGGTATTTTTAAATGGGCTGAAAGTAGCATATATTCCATTACCATTTCTATTTTTTTTATTAATGATCAAGTGGAAAAAGCTCATTTGCAGTGTTGATGACTTGAAAACTTGGCAGTCGTGTTTTTGTGTTCTTCATGAAATAAAAAATGTGAGAGAGTACGTGTGCCTTAGGAATGGCACAGGTTTGTGTCCATACATAAAGGTGTGCTCATATTCATGTAATTTACATAATCCCATGTAAGGGCCTCTTTACAAATGGGGTGATGGAAAATGTCTTGAGTGACACTTCTCTGGATATCCCCTGTACTTCCAGTGATTTATGTAAAGGTCCAGTGAATTAAGTGCTTTATAAGGAAAAGTGCCTCTGATTTTTTCATCCCTTATGCGTATGGGATTGAGCATTTAGTTTTCATGACTCAAACAGAATGCAACTGAATTGCAACTGGCTGTATGATTTTAAAGGTCTTTTAATAAGGCTTTCCCTTTTTCCATTCTGCATAATACTTTCTCCCATCAAGATCTGGCTGTTTTTTCACCATTCTCATCAGAATTTCTGTCTTTTATTTTGAAAAGAGTGTTTTCAAATGGAATCAACTCATTGTGGTTTTTATTTCTTTCTGAGTCTGACATTCATAATGAAAATCTAAAAGTGTCAGTGACACTATCATGCTGGAAGTTGATACAATGCATACTAATGAAGACTTCAAAGAAGGAATTGTTTTTATTATTTTAATTCAAAAATGACAGATATGTTTCCTTGAGTCAAACCTAAAAAGCACAGTTGAGGTAGATCAGGGAAGAAGCAGAAAGAGATAATAATTTGTGAAGTGAGCAAAGCTGTTTCTTGCCATCTTTCTTCCTGAACTCTGGCAACTTTACGAGCTTACCTAGACTGACTGAAAGTTCCTGTATTGGTTGTACACCATCTCTTTCAGTCTTCATATTTTGTGGAAATAGGATTGAAAGTGCCAGTGCTGTAAACAAATGACAAGCACTGAGTAAAATGTAAAAATTAATTACTAAGTTTAGGTGACAATTGTAATAAAATCTCTGACTGTGGGAAGAGAGAAATACACTTTGGCCTCTGCCTCAGAATTGCTGATGTGATTTTTGAAATGACGAAGTAAAACTGTGTTTTTTTTCTCTTCCTGAAATCCCTGTTGTCATCGCCCTTGTTTAAGATAACGTTTTCTTTTACTTCAGTTCATTCCTGCCAATGCTTTTGATAGAACTACTTCAGAGGCCCATGTTCCTGATCCTTCCACATACCTACTTCAAACCATTTGCTTGTGTGATCTGCCAATTGTTAGTGGCCTGATGAATGGGTGTTAGTATGGAATGGGAAAGAAAAAGCACC